>VDFB02258276.1:0-26357 GCA_007258455.2 Sequoia sempervirens | reverse complement strand
TATTATATTTTTTACAGGATTTATATTAAAAATATCTACCCCTGAATTTGAAGGCAAAGGCTATCCAGCACCCAAAACGGCATGGGCATGCCGGATGCCTATGCCTGCATACTCTCTGACCACCCGTGCAACTCTGCAGTTGTAAAACTCCAAGCCGTTAGACGTTGTACTTTATGTCAGAGAAAAATGAATTTAATTTTTTCGTGCAGGGTGAAAAAAATTAGCGTTAGACTTTGTACTTTATGTGAGATAAAAATAAATTTAATTTTCTCGTGCAAGGTTAAAAAAAAATTAGTTTTCCTTCCAATGTTTTCTAGTATCTTGCTGGCAATCCATCGTTGGTAAATTTTATAATTAATTTTAATTTATAGTTTTAAGAATAATTAATATTTTGTGTTAGTATATTTATTATTTTGAATTAATATAATTAGAAAAAAAAATTCATTTCTAAATAATTATATTAGTTGGAGAGTATAAAATTATCTTAATACAATTATGTTTATTTACAAAAAAAATGATTTTTACATTCTTTTCAATTTTTACTAATAATAAATTATAAAATTATGTGAATCATTAATTTTCCTGAAATCACATAATGATTAATTATGTTACTAAATTAAATAATTTTAAATGATATATAAATGTAATAGAAAATTTTTAATATAGAGTTTGAAAGTTTAATATAAAAAACAAATAAGATGTAATTGTAGATTTAACATCTTACATTTATTATTATATATAAAATTTGATATAATATAAATTCAAAAATTATAAATAAATTTATAATTAAATAATAAATATACATAAATATCAAATATATATACCTTCCTAATATAATTTTTTTTCAAAATATATTTACTAATTTACATTCTATTAAACATTATATACTAATAAATATAAATATCTTATATTTATAAAATAAACATAACAAAATAATAAGCATATAAATATTAAACATATATCATCAAATAATAAATATACATAAATATTAAATTTATAATTTTAAAATATAATAATTTATTAAAATATATTTAAAAAATTTCATTATATTAGATACTATATAATAAGAAACATAAATATTTCTATGCTTTATTTATAAAATAAATATAATTACATAATAAATATATAAACATTCTACTATAAGTATTTTACACATATATTTAATTTAAATATATAATTTTATAATATAATATTTCAATAATAATATATAAACATAAAATTTTACTCTTTTAGTTTTAAACTTAGATTTAATTTGAAATTATTTTAATTTTGTGTAATGAAATTACAATAATATGTAACTATATAAGCCCCCCTCTTCTCTCTCCCTTTACCTATCTCTCCCCTTTTCTCCCCCTCCCTCTCTCTATCTCTTGCCATCTCTCCCTCACTCCCTCCCTATTCCCATATCTATCTCTCTATCCTACCTCTCTCTATTTGTCTATCTCTTTATCTATCACTTTATCTCTCCCTCTCCCTGTATATATCCTTATATCTCTATCTCTCTATATCTCCCTCTCCCTTTTCCTCTATCTTTCTCTTTCTTCCTCTTTATCTCCCTCTCTATTGTTAAAAAAAACACTTTATCTCTCCCTCTCTATTGTAAAAAACACACAATAGTGTATTGATAATGGAACTTAATTATTTTCCTAATTGTCTTACTCATTATCAGATGTATTGCACAAATATATTGAAAAAAATAGACCAAAATTTTTCATAATTAACATTTGCTTGGGCATACCCATTGCACACCAAGATGCATTGCTAATATCTATAAATTATATTTTAAATCTTACAAATTTAAATTCAAGTAAATTATAAGTATTTTGATTTTAATCTTAAAAAAAATAAAAAAATAGTATTTGTTAATTTGCTTCATTCACCTAATTTTTAGTGGAAAAAAAATTACAACCATTTTAATATATCTTATAAATTTATATTTCAATTTGAAAAAATATTTTTAAAATATTTAATCCAATGCAAATAGCACATGAAAATTAATAATAAATAAATTTTTAACTTAAATATTAGATGATTATTTAAATTATTTTTAAAAAACAACATTACTAAAACTATAAGACAAAGGAGAAAGAATTATATCCTACATAAAAATAAACTATATACTAATATATACTAATACAAAATGTTAAAAATAATTTATATTTTAAATCTTATAAATTTAAATTGAAGTAAATTATAAGTAATTTAATTTTAATCTTAAAAAAAACTAAATTTAGTATTTGTTAATTTGCTTCATTCACCTAATTTTTAGTGGAAAAAATTTTACAACCATTTTAATATAAAAAATGTGTAGTAAACAATATATTCAATAAATTTTAATACTTCCACCTACTTGTCATTTTCAATTTAGCTTCAAAAACTTCACTGAAAATATTCATTCATTGCTTTCACTATATAACACCTCTCAGAGTAATTATATTATATTATAAATAACAATATAAATTTAAATAATATAATATATTCATTTATTATATAATATAATATATTAATATATATTGTATATAATATAAATTTAAATAATATGTATTATATAATATATATTTACATATTTAGGTTGAAGAGATAAAAATGGATTGCCAGCAAGATATTGGAAAATATTGGAAGGCAAACTAATTTTTTTTCACATTGCACGAGAAAATAATGTTCATTTTTTTACCTCTGACATAAAGTAGGCAGTCAGAGAAGATGCAGGCATAGGCATCCGACATCCAATACCCCATGTGGTTTTGGGGGCTGGAAGACTATTTATAATCTTCTATGTCATAGAATGATTTGATTCAAACACAAGTTTATATTTGTGCTCCAAAGAAAAGATTTTTAGAATGGTGATCCTTCCAATGCATAGGATTTCCAAGTGGTTCCTTTTCAAGATGGTGTGAAACTGGCAATCACACCTTGGTGTGCAATGGGTATGCCAAAGAGTTGTGGAAGGTCAATTAGGAAAAAAATGGGTCTATTTTTTTGCAAACATTTTGCAAAGGTCAATTGGCAAGCCATTTAGAAAATGATGTTTTTTGTGCAACATAAGTTTCAATGGATAAGTGATAGCTTCAAATCAACTACGCATCTTTTTATAGGGATCCAAACATGACCAGAAAAACACCTCTAAATGAGCTTCATTACCAACAAGCTCATGTTATGTTGCAATAGAGAGAGAGGGAGGGATATAGATAAAAAGAGGGAGAGAGAGGGGGGAAGAGTGTGAGAGAGGGGGGTAAGGAGATAGAGGAAAAAATAGAGTGAGACTTAAAGAACAAAGAGAGAGGACTTGAGAAAGAGAGGGGTATACAAAGCAGGGAGAGGTAGAGAGAGAGAGATAATTTGTCAAATATTATAGTTGCAACTTCCATAGTAGACATGCATACAAAAAGTTGAAGCATTAACAAGACACATGAACTATTTAACATAATACCTAAAGTTTTGAAGATGTCATCTCATGAACTACAATGAGTGCAGGATATGTACAACCTTCCCACTTCTACATAGATTTTTAAGAGCAGACAATAATTCACAATTTTTTTAGGATCCAAGTAAAAAAGTAACATCATTGTAAATAATCTAAAACCTATATCCATATGTGATCTATAAGTGCCAAGAAAACACAGCCACACAACCATCACATGTTTAATTGGCATCTTATTCATAAAGTGTAGGGTGTTCTTGAAATATATGAACGCTCATCCACTAAACCTGAATGGCTACATGCACAAAGAACACAAGCAAAGCTTATATTGTTATGATATGTTTGAGAGTGCTTCATTATTTCAAATATTATGAGACCATCCTTGCAAAATCTATTTTGTGCATATCCTGCAAATGACAACACATTTATTTGATGCACTTTTTTAAATAGTTCACAAGCCTTGTCTATGCTTTACATTTTCCATACCTGTCTATCAAATCATTTCCAACTATATTATTTGACAAAATTCCCCCTTCCATCAAATCTATAACATGTTCCAAAAATCCCATTCTGGGATGGGCGGGGAGAATGTTGGCTTTACAAATACCAATTTGATTTTCTTCAAAATTTCTTAATCTTTGTCAACAAATCCATTTTGTTCGTGACTTGCAATCATAGCATTCAATGTGACCAAATTTCTTTTGAGGCACATTGTCAAACAATTTTCGTACCTTGTCTATGCTTGCACATTTTGCACACATGTTTACTGCTTTGGTTGTAACTACATCTGACCAATTTCCTCTATCCTTTAAATGCTTTGATGGATGTCCATACCCTGTTCCAAAGCTCCCATTCAACACAAGCTACAAGGATGTTGGCAAAGGTTGTAGAGTGTGGCTTTAAACCCATCAATCACATATGCCTAAAAGTTTCTAAAGCCTTTTCAATAAATCCATTTTGTGAATATCCTACAATTAATTCCACGATAACTCATTTCTTTAAGGAATTAACTCAAAAAGTTAGTGTGCCTTGTTTTTCCATCAACATTTTGCATACATGTCTACCAAGGAGGTTGTGAATACATCATCTTATGAAACCCCTCTATCTTTTATCTTGTGAATGGTGTGCATAGCCTTTTCCAAAGCTCCCATTTCAATATAGACAAGGAGGATGTTGGAAATGGTTGAGAACTCTGGCTTTACACCTACCAATTGCATTTGTTTGAAAGATTCTAAAATATTTTCAACACACCCATTTTGTGCATTTTCTTATTTTTTGCATATAGTGAAATAGTGCGACAAGCTCTAGAAACCCATGTCTTCTTCTCCTGTAGTAGCTAACTTCTACAATGTGGTAATTTAAGTTGTGCATGGGTGGGCGAGCGACACCATTAAGTGGCCAATGTAAAATATATAGGAATATGTGTGGACATGAGTGTAATAGAAAGCTAATTATAGTAAATATATGATAATGAGAATGTATGGATAAAGTGGAGTTAAATGGATATAAATGAGTGAGTGGAGGATTGGATGGTGGAAGAAGAGATTGAAAAATGTGCCCACCTTACATGGGAGTGCTTTTGTCAATATGTATGTTTATTAAAAAAATTCTAAAATTAAATTAGAATTAGCATATGGGTATTCAAATTTCATTACTAAAATAGATAAAAATAATTATAAAAAAATTTAATTTGTTTTAATAAATGTATAAAAAATAAAAATACATGGATACTTGATAACTGCTTTTTAAACAAGGTTGCATAGAAGGATTTTTTAAAATGTTATTTAGTGAATTTTTTCATTATTAAGTGAAAAAGTCCCTAGGCTGAATGCCTATGGGATAGTTTCATGTTGGGACCTATTTTTGAGATTTGGATAAGCTTTGTCCCTCCTAAATTTCATATGAAGAAATTTTACAAGATTTAACTTGGCTATGAAGCAGCTTGACTTTAAGTCATCAAATCTCTTTTGCTTAGGTTCATGCATCAATCTTGGTATATTTTAACTATAAAAATCTTGAATTTTGTGGGAGTTACATTAAAAGTTAGGGCTAGAGTTCAATTAGAGTTGCTTGGTTATGGGACAATTAGGGTTAAGGTTCAATCAAGATTCAATTAGGCTTAAGATTTAATTAGGGTAAGGGTTAAGGTTAGGGTTGGGGGTAGGGTTAAATTAGGCTAAGGGTTAGTATTAGTTTTAGGGTTAGGGTTCAAGTAGAGTTTTGATTCAATTAGAGTTATGATTCAATTATAGTTATGACTAAATCAAGATTATGATTTAATAAAAAATCAATATTCCACTCTTTCACTCTGAGTTTTATGAATTCTAAATTTCTATTAAATATGCACATCTTAGTGCAATGATCAACTATTAGGGTGAGCCAAAAGTTAGTGACAACAAATTTAAATTTTGGGTTTTCCATCTACACTTTCAAACTTGAAAGACACTCTTCTAGGGAATTTGTCCTTGTCTATTTGCTAGTAATCCAAACCAACTTCAAATAGGGTTCTGATTAGGGTTCAAATAGCTTTTTGGTTAGATCTAAGCTTCAATTTGGGTTAAGGTTCAATTGATTAAAAATAGACGTCTTGAGAAGGATATATCTTGGCGTACTTTACATATATTTTTAAAATATAGGTATGCTAGTATATAGTAATAGTATAAATATGTTATATAATAAAATATATGTACACAATTTTTTTTTTATTATTTATATATTTATAATTAGATTAAGAATATATCTATATGTAAAATGAATATATTATATATTATATATATTACTCTTTAGTAAATTAGTAAATTTTAAATAAATTTTATTAAAACTAAATTAAAAATTTAATGATTAGTAAATAAATTTAAATTAACTTAAATTTTTATAACATATTATATTATTATACTATATTATATTATATTATAGATTCATTTATTGTATAATATGAGGGAAAATGATAACCATAAATTTGATGTTGGAAATAATAAACTAAATTTTAATGGTTTCAAAACAATTTTACTTTACACTTTACTATATATATAATCTATTTAAATTTATTTACTTATCTTTAAATTTTTAATTTAGTATTAATAAAATTAATTCTTAATGTAATTATAGATATATAAACAATAACATGATAAAATTTAATAAATCATATTATTACTATATATTATATTAATTTTTATATAAGGAGAGAGTAATATAGATATTAGCAATGCATCTTGGTGTGCAATGAGTACGCCTAAGCAAATGTTAATTATGAAAAAAATTGGTCTATTTTTTTCAATATATTTGTGCAATACATGTGATAATGAGAAAGACAATTAGGAATATAATTAAGTTCCATTATCAATACACTATTGTGTGTTTTTTACAATAGAGAGGGAGAGATAAAGTGTTTTTTTTACAATAGAGAGGGAGAGATAAAGTGTTTTTTTTACAATAGAGAGGGAGATAAAGAGGAAGAAAGAGAAAGATATAGAGGAAAAGGGAGAGGGAGATATAGAGAGATATCAAGAGAATGATAGAGAGATAGAGATATAAGGATATATACAAGGAGAGGGAGAGATAAAGTGATAGATAAAGAGATAGACAAATAGAGAGAGGTAGGATAGAGAGATAGATATGGGAATAGGGAGGGAGTGAGGGAGAGATGGCAAGAGATAGAGATAGGGAGGGGGAGAAAAGGGGAGAGATAGGTAGAGGGAGAGAGAAGAGGGGGGCTTATATAGTTACATATTATTGTAATTTCACTACACAAAATTAAAATAATTTCAAATTTAAATCTAAGTTTAAAGCTAAAAGAGTAAAATTTTGTGTTTATATATTATTATTGAAATATTATATTATAAAATTATATATTTAAATTAAATATATGTGTAAAATACTTATAGCAGAATTTTTATATATTTATTATGTAATTATATTTATTTTATAAATAAAGAATAGAAATATTTATGTTTCTTATTATATAGTATCTAATATAATGAAATTTTTTAAATATATTTTAATAAATTATTATATTGTAAAATTATAAATTTAATATTTGTGTATATTTATTATTTGATGATATATGTTTAATATTTATATGCTTATTATTTTGTTATGTTTATTTTATAAATATAATATATTTATATTTATTAGTATATAATGTTTAATAGAATGTAAATTAGTAAATATATTTTTTAAAAAAATTATATTAGGAAGGTATATATATTTGATATTTATGTATATTTATTATTTAATTATAGATTTATTTATAATTGTTGAATTTATATTATATCAAATTTTTTATATAATAATAAATGTAAGATGTTAAATCTACAATTACATCTTATTTGTTTTTTAAATTAAACTTTCAAACTCTATATTAAAAATTTTCTATTACATTTAAATATCATTTTAAATTATTTAATTTAGTAACATAATTAATCATTATGTGATTTCAGGAAGATTAATGATTCACATAATTTTATAATTTATTATTAGTAAAAATTGAAAAGAATGTAAAAATCATTTTTTTTGTAAATAAACATAATTGTATTAAGATAATTTTATACTCTCCAACCAATATAATTATTTAGAAATGAAAAATTTATTCTAATTATATTAATTCAAAATAATAAATATACTGACACAAAATATTAATTATTCTTAAAACTATAAATTAAAATTAATTACGCCGAAGGCGTGTCCCTCATTGAGCTTTCGAAGCTCACTTTTGCATCAGATGGCTGGAAAGCACGCAGAGACCCGGCAAGGTGCTTCAAGAAATCTTAGCCGTTCCTCGTTTTTCGCCAAAAATTTGGCTGTTTTTAACCGCTTTTTAACTACTTTCCCCGCCGCGATTGGTTTCCGCTCCTCCAAACTCTTCCTCCAATTTGGCGAGCTGCAGTGGTTTTGGCGAGGCTTGGGAATTTTTTTATGTGTCCGTGCGGAGGGATTTTGTCAGACGTGATAGCCCGTCGGTTGCGCATGTGGGGACATTAAAATGAACAATGCTTGCTTTGAAATTAGGGCTTAAGTGGATGTTAATATCTCAAATACATATAAGGTGGATAAATGAGATAGATTGGATAAATATTCTTGTTAAATTTTTAGTGAATTTATATTTAGAATATTTTACATAATCTAAATTAGACATATTAAATGTTTGAAATATATTAATTATACTTGTTTTTTAAATATATAGTATATTAAATAATAATTAATAATTAATTATAAATTTTTTATTATATATAAAATAAATAAGATCAATTAAACATAAATATAATTAAATTAAAATAATATATAATATATTAAATATATTAATTATATTTCTTATTAAATAAAAATATAAGAAGAACATAATATTTATTAATTAATAATTATAATATATAAATAAAACTATAATTAATAATTAACAAAACTATTCAATATTTAAATAAATGCTTTATAATATATTAAATATATTAATTATATTTCTTATTAAATAAGAATATAAGAAGAATATAATAATTATTAATTAATAATTATAAAAAATTTATTTAAATATTGAATAGTTTTGTTAAAAAATATAATAAATAATATAATTATACATTTATAATCATTTTTTTATTATATAAAATTGAAAAATTATATTATATTGACTCTTCCAATTTGGAAGTTGCAACTTGAAAATAAGGTTTTGGGAGGATTTTACAGTATGTTTCTTAAAATGAAAATTACTGCCAAGATCCTAATAATGAACACATTTAGGTTTTAACAAAAACTATTAAATATGTAAATAAATGTTTTATAATTAATAATTAATAAATATTGTATTTTAATTATATTCTTATTTAATACAAAATATAAATAATATATTCTATATTTTATATAATACAAATTAAATTATATATAATGTAATTATATTTATTATTATATATGATAGTATATATAGATTATATTATTACTATATATTATATTTTATAATACAAAATATTAAATATAAATATGAATTTATTATAATTAATAATTACTATATTTCTATATTAATCAAATAAAATTAATTTATAAAAAATCTCCAATAATTACTATATTTCTATAGTTATATTGACTAGGGGAGAGGGGCCTATAATGGAGCAGGGTCCAATACTGGGGATAGAAGTAGTCCTCATTGGGTCTTATAGTGGAGCACATTAATATCCATTTGTAAAACACTTTTTATCTATTAAGTTCACAAACTGACAAATCATTTGATGCCACGTCAAAATAAAACATGACTTAGTGCACCATTGTTGGTCTCACTTTTTTTTTTGGCCTTTTTGGATACCTCAACAAAAAGCATACCGATGCAGCACCATATTTGATGATGTGGCCCTAAAACAAAATATAGAAGCATGGAAGTTGCCAAATAGACTGTTGTACAAAATTGGGAGTGATTTGAAATTTCCACATAGGATTTTGAGAAATGCAAAGTTAGGGCGCTCCACTATAGGCCCCTCTCCCCTGTATGTACTACATAAAAAAAAAAAAAAACTTTAATAATAATAATAATAATAATAATAAATATTGATAATCTTTTTAAAGTGACCTACCAATTGACCTCATGTATTACACAAATATATGCCAAAAAAATAATCATATTTTTCCCTAATTTACCTTACACACCTCTTCGGTGTACCCATTGCACACCAAGGTGAAGTAGACGACTTCATATTATATTTATTTATAATGTAATTTTTTTAATACTAATAATAATATTTTAAAAACAATTTTAATGAACATTTTTTATTTTTTTTTATTCAAGGGGTAAACGCTTTTTGACCGGAGCTATGAACCGGATACAACCATTCAACAATAACACCCCAACGGGGTTTGAACCTTGGTGGAAAGAACAACAATGCCAATTTTAATGAACATTTGTTATATAATAATCATTTATATTTTGTTTCCAATTTCATATTATATTTATTTATAATGTAAATAATAATATTTAAAATCAATTTTAATGAAAATTTGTTTATTTATAAAACAAAATTAATAATTGAAAGAAACAAATATCAAATAATTTTTATTAAAGTAATTTTTTATACATAATAATATATTTAAAACAATCTAAAAAATAAAAAAATATTTAATTTATATAGAATAATTTAGATAATTGAAAGAATAAATAACTTTTATTAAAATAATTTTTTATACATAATAATATATTTAAAACCATTTTCTAAATGATAATAATATTATTCTATAATAAAATAATAATAATAATAATATTAAAACCATTTTCTAAATGATCTATTAATTGATCTTATTTACTACACAAATGTGTGTAAAAAATAAACCATTTTTCCCTAATTGACCTTTCACACCTCTTCGGCGTACCCATTGCACAAGGTGCAATAGCTAGTTATAAAATTTACCAACGATGGATCGCTAGCAAGATACTAGGCTAGAAAACATTGGAAGGCAAACTATTTTTTTTTTAACCTTGCACGAGAAAATTAAATTCATTTTTATCTCACATAAAGTACAAAGTCTAACGCTAATTTTTTTCACCTTGCACGAAAAAATTAAATTCATTTTTATCTGACATAAAGTACAACGTCTAACGGCTCGGAGTTTGACAACTGCAGAGTTGCACGGGCGGTCAGAGAGTATGCAGGCATAGGCATCCGGCATCCCCATGCCGTTTTGGGTGCTGGATAGCCTTTGCCGAATTTGAAAGCGTGTTGCCCTTAAAACTGACGGGTTCACCTACCGAGGAAACGAATATTTTGTTTCTCGTGAGAAAGCGGGAAAGCCCATAGTGGGTTGACGTGCCACTGAAGGCAGGGAGATTAGAGGCATGATGCATGTGAGGATGTCGTCACGTGAAAACCTAAATGTGCTCATTACGGCGACAGCGGCGGGGAAAATGAGCTTGGAAAGCTCATATAGGAATATTGATTAGAGATGAAATAAAACAAAATCGTTGTCAA
This sequence comes from Sequoia sempervirens, assembly GCA_007258455.2. Lineage (NCBI taxonomy): Eukaryota > Viridiplantae > Streptophyta > Pinopsida > Cupressales > Cupressaceae > Sequoia > Sequoia sempervirens. The sequence continues at coordinate 15,002 of VDFB02258276.1, read as the reverse complement.
ATAGGGCTAACTAATTTTTTTAGCTATAATAAACTAACTCCATTAGTGAAGACCAACAAATATTGAAGATTAATAGAATATATCATTTTATACATAATTTTATATGGTCTTCATCAACTATTCCATGCTACACAATCGCTCAAACTATGTATTCCACACTGCTCAATGAGATAAAAGTATTCTAAAATTGATTTTTTTATCATTACAATGGTTATGGCACTAAAATCTCACCATACTACACTAATTAAGTACTATATGCTTAATGATTAGAGACTTTTTTCATTTCTTTGAAAAAGATATATTTCAAGTCCTTTCCCACCAGCAAAATCTAGGGTTTAGGACGTTTAAAGGTGACACATCCCTACCATCATGGAGGCCCAGGAAGCATCCATGGAAGAACCATTGAGTGATATATGAATTTCCTGAAGTTCTATAAACTCTATTAAAAAAAAAAAATTCCCATTTCCTCTTTTTGGACTAACTTAGTCCAAGGTTTTGCATCTCCTACTACTACTTGACTCAAAACCATGGTTTCTAAACGATTTCATTTTAGAAAATTTTCAATTTTTAGCAACAGCACCTGGTGTTTTAAGTAGGGGAAGTAGTAGATATTTAAAGGAAGAACACAAATAAAATAAACTCAAATGCATAGTTGCATTTGAGCACCTCTCACAAACCCTCACATTGAGCTCTGACACCCAAGTCTTGAATGGACTTTCTCAAGTGTTGGAATGTGGATTGCTCACAAAAATACCAGTATGACAAGGCTATAATTTAGGATGGTGAAATGAGGGGTTGAAGCTACAATTTATAGAAATTGGAGGGGAGAAATGGAGGGATAGGATTCATTAAAAGTTGAAGGGATAGGATTGATTGATAGAGTGAGGTGTGGATCAAGGTGGTGTGGCTTGTTAGCATTATGAAAAGTGTGACAATGGAGTGTGGGAGAAGTGATGAGGTGTTATCACACATGTTTGAGCACACCTTATAGAGAAAAGTCATTAATTTTGGAGACTAGGTGTAAGATATTGGGGGTAGGTGAGATTTCTCATATTTATGAAATAAGATTGGGGAGATGTGATGAATTTTAAATTAGGAAAATAATGGTAATGACGATTAGACATGGGGGTTAGAGTAATTAATCAAGAATTTATTAGCTTAATGGGGTAGTTTGATTCAATAAACCAATGGTTTATTAACTAGGGTATAGTTAAAAGTTGGAGAATGAGATAACGAGGGTTAGTAAGAGGATGAAGTTAATTAATCAAGGGATTAATTAACTCAAGTAGAATTAGAAGAATTGGGAATATGATGGGATTAATTAAATAATTTAGATATTTAATTCATTGGAGGAATTTTAGTCTTGTATATATGGTCAACAACAAAACATTAACTAATTTATAAGAAGAAGGACCACAAATTAAGAAACACAGCATTGAACAATCATGGTTGAGGGGAGGGAATGAATCAAACAATAACATTTAATTAATTGAGTAAAGAAACAATGTCAAATTTTAGCACTACTTCTTTGATGTAGTGTTTGTAGTGATGCCAAGTCAAAGAAGTTTAAAAATTTTCACTAATAGATTGGAAGGTTAGTTATGAGGTAACCCCCCTCGAGAGGTAGACCAAAATATTTTTCGTCAGCATCTCCGAAAAGGAAATTTAGAGTGATGTAGGATGATGTGGAAGAGAAATTAGTGAAAATCAAGAAAGGAAACAGGGAAATGAGCTAAAAAATGGGACTAATATGATAATTTTGATGCATCCAATATATAACAAATTAGGTTTATTGCATTCATCTTCTCTTTAGTGGAGATGATCCTTCTTCAGTTGTTGCGAAGGAACACATTGACCCTCTTTTTCATTCTCAACATGATCATCCTCTGCAGTTTGACATGAGTGTGGATACTTTCAGACAACATTTGGAGGAGGATTATTTATCTTTAGAGGAGATATCTTTTTCTTTGGATTGTGTTCTACAATAATTTCTAGGAGATTCTAAATTTTCTTCTTCAACAGTGTGGCCTAGAATACCTATTTGGAGTGTGACATCTTTCAGCATCGACATGGAGACACTTGAGAATTCTTTGAAGACATCATCTATCATCCTTCTTCCTACAACTTCCTTTCAGGAATGGGAAGAGCTCTTGCATACATTCTTGGTTTTATTTATTCCTAATGGGAGGAGTTTCATTGATTCCCTTGGATCATCTTCAACATTCATTGTCAAACATTCACCGTCATTAGAGGAGACACTATTATGAGGATGGGTTGCATTGTCACCATCATTAGAGGAGACACTATTATGAGGATGGGTTACACTGTCTCTCTTCTTCTTCTCTCTTATGGGGGGTCTTTTTCCTCAAATGGGGTTTTCTCCTTCTCATGTATTCCTTGAGATTATTTTGTATTTCATCTATCTTTCGAGGAGGTTTTTTCCCACTAGATTTTCTCATTTTTTCAGTTTGTAAGAGATTGCATCTGTATTCATACATGGGTACATAACATGTCCTAGTAGTTAGGAACCATCCTTGCATCTTTGGATCATTTCCATAATAATCTACTCCCTAAGTTGCGCTTAATGGGGGGATGTTGGTGTGAATAAAATCTTGTACCTGGTTAGTTCCTTATTATGAGACTTATTCACATGTTAATTTTACTTAAGTCCTAGGTATCTTTCTAGAAGACTTAGTTGTCATCTCTAGATTTTATCTTTTCCTAGGTAGTTATGATAAGTTGTCTCATATCATAGGATAAGAAACTTATCATTGTAGACACTCAAATTAACATTACTTCTGCTATTAATCAAGTAACTTAGTTTATTTGATTAATTCACTTTCTGCTAACTAATGCCATCTCTTTTACTTGAATAAATTAATATATTTAATTAAAATCCTAATTTTCTAACATCCCCTCATTTGATTTAAATAAACCCAAACATGTAAATTAAATATCATAAATCGGCTAATTTCATCCAAGTGAATTAATCCTAAATTAATTAACTCCTAATACTAATCCCTCATTTCTCTAGCTTTTGAATCAACCTTGGTCAAAGAAAACCCATGGTCAACTACCCTAGTTGAACATGAAAATCAATTTATTTAATTAATTAATATCATATTTTCCCTCACAAGGCATATTCCCAAGGAATATTCCTTCATTTACTCCACTTATTTAACTTTCTTTCCCAAACCATTTCCCTCCAAAAACACCTCAACCATATTCATTTAATGCCTCTTACAAGTGCATTAATCTCTCTTATACATCTCAAACCCTCAACTATATGCATTAACCTTGCACATTCTCCAAAATGTGCTCCACCTTCCTCCACTAGCCAGGTAGCAAGTGTCACGATATCATTGGATCTTGATTTACTAAAAGGGTGGTGTAGTAATCTATTTAGTAATATTATTTTATAAATAAATAATATTATTGTTAATCGATAGAATAATAATAAAATTACTATTTTAATTCATGAGTAAATATTATTGTTAAACTAAAAGAGTTGTATTAATGTAAAATTGAGCTTTGAGAATAATTGTAAATTATGATGGCTAAATAGTAAGCGTACTATTGGCTTATCATTTTAACCCTTGGTCTACTGGTGAAGTTGAAAGGTTCAAAATGAGCCCACCATGGATGAAGTTTTGCTGAGTGCAAAGGCTCCGACACGAAAAAGGGATGACGTTGGGATTGTGCCCCAGGCGAAATTGACGGAATGGATACCCCTCAGTCCTTGGCTCTTAGCATTATTCATAGGAAGAAGAAAACATTCCGACAATATTACAATTTTCATAAGTTATCTTTGACTGGTTGTAGTTATATCCTATAGATTTTATTTTATTTTAGTTTCTTTTGCACGGATTATAGAGTTGTCTAATATGATTTCAAATTACAGTATATTTTGGTCAAATAGTTTAAAATGTTCTAGAACATGGCCTCTTCACTGTCAGAGGAAAACGATATATAAGCAATTTAATTGATACTTATGGTAATTTAATTGAAATTTTTTAGATTGATTGATGTTCTCATGCAAAATAAAGAAACACCTTTTTGAAAACTTCTAGATTCTCACAATCTCTCAATTTAATATTTTGAGCATTTTATTTCATTCCCTTTTAAGTTTATTTAGCTTAGAAAATATAGATGGAGAAAGCATGTGAATGATATGATGTTTTATCATACAGTTCATGCCTTTAAGCCTTTATGAATGTCCCTTTCTAATTTTTTTTTTTAAAAAAAAAGAGTGTCAACTGATTTGATAAAATTTTATTGTGGCTCTTAAATACTTGTAGTCCTCCAAATCAATGGAAGTATGTGGATTTCTCACATTTACATATTTACCTTCATACTTGTTGCATTGGCCATGTTCGTAATTGTGCAATCAAGGCATATTCATTGCCAAAGAATGTATGGAAGCTGAATAGTTTATTTTTTTAAGCACCATCCTATGCCTTTATGTTGTGTCTGTCTATTGACCCATTAGCATCGATCACTTTTCTTGAGTGATTATTTCCCATTCTATTGGGTATATGATTTATGATCTCTAGAAATTGGTAAGCTGGCTATGGCATGTGCATAAGTTACCACTAAAATTAGGTTCATTTTATTGCACCTGCATCTTTATTTTTGGTTTTCTGCATTGCATATAATTAATTGGGACAGCTGAGTACTTATGTTACCTTGGATGCTTAGAACATATAGGTTAAAGCTTTTCTAATGTCTTGTCTGTTGTATCATCTTCATTTTACTAAGCTGAAGTATATCTTGCTATCGGTATAAAGACTGGTATGCTGAAGCTTTTGGATTCTTTACTTTCTTTTGTGTTTAGCTTCGAGTAACTCTCACTGTATGCTATTTTGCATGTATGATTATAAAATGTAATTATCAAAGCCATTTATTTCAAGTAGACTAAAGCTTATAGATTGAAAATTTTCACCATTCAAGCTTGTAATTTCTAAAGTGTTTTAGCTAAAGATGCCAAAATTTCAATTTTCTAAAACTTGATGTCCTTTCATCAGTTTTGTTACATAAAAAATTCCTCTTTTCAAGAGCTTTGATATTTATGAAATCTTTTGAGCTTTAATTTCTTACTGGTCCTTGAAAAAAAATTATTCTATAAGTGAGTTTTGTTTATAATCATTGCACAATTCCAACTAAAATTTATGGAGGAATTAGGTATTTGGTGCTCTTCACAATTTATTTTAATATTTTGTTTTTCACTTTTATTAAATAATTTTAGAAAAAAATCTAGAAAGAATTTGTGGCCCAGTTAATAAATTTTCCTTTTTTGTATTCCAAATTTACTTAAATCTCATTCAAGATATTATTTTCAACTTTAAATTACAAAATTGAAAACTAAACACTATAATTCAAAAATCAATTTAAGGCCTTCATAGATAAGATAGAACTTGCACTAGATTGTAACTTGGGGCAACATCTAGATACCAAGAAAATAATTTGAGAAACTTTGCAAAAATAAGGAAAATGAAAATCGTACATTCAAAAGCATGACAAGGTTGACTCTCATTATGATTTTGAGCCATAGGAAACTATGACCAAAACAAAGGGAGAAGAGTTTTCTAATCTTCACAAACATGTTTGATGTGCTGATATATTTAGAGTGAAGAAGGATTTCTCTGCATTTGTTACTCAAATTTTTTTGTGTGTTAGATGGTATCGTCAAGCATGGCTCTAAAGTGAGAAAGATAGAAATTTTAAGAAATGATACTTACAAATCTCTTTGTGGAAGAGTTGGTGAAAGGTGAGGGTTCTTGGCTTACTTTGAGGATGAGTGCTATCTACTAGTGGAGCTTCATCGGGTTAACTTTTTTCTTACTTTTTATTGTATTTGAATCACCATTATGTTACTTTTGATAAATATTCGTTTGAGTTTGTTGAAACATAGGTAGGTTTTTAGGTGTAGTACAAGCTTCTTATTATTTTGTTACTATATGTTATAGAATGCAAATTCACACCTTCTAATCAAAGTGAAACACGTGAACATTGTTTGGTGAGGCATTCGCTACAAAACCTTTCACATTCTTATATATACATGCAATGTGTAGTGTACTTTGAATGAGATTATTCCAGAGTGCATACTAACTTATGAATATGAAGATTTGATGAATCTATGAATATGAGGCATTCGCTACAAAACCTTTCACATTCTTATATATACATGCAATGTGTAGTGTACTTTGAATGAGATTATTCTAGAGTGCATACTAACTTATGAATATGAAGATTTGATGAATCTATGAATATGATCAAACCTGGTAAATTTGGTTGAAAGATCTCCCTATCAATTAGTACAATGGATTCCTATTGTTAAAAACCAAAACGTGCTTGACTTTTTAAGCACCTTTACTTCTTTCTTTTTTTTTCTTTTTTCCTTTAAGAGTAGAGGGTAAATTTTTAATTGAATCAAATAGAATAGTTGTTCAATAAATAGGAGTTAAATAATTTTTTAGTTTATTCATAATGATTTAGTTTGATCATTTTTTATTTTTCATTAGTATTTTGGGTTAATGTTAGTTTCATTGGTTCTTTTGGTTTTTGAAGGTGTTAGATTTATGGAAAACCTTCTTGGATAGTTATTCCTTGAGTTTTAATATCAATTATTATAATTTTGAAAGATTTGTGTTCTTTCTTCATTTATTCTTACTTAGTATATGTTATGATATCTCTATATACATTAATAATAATTATAGGTTTAAATAAATTGTTCAAAACATTAAGAATAAAATTTGGATACAAACTTAAAACATAATTATATTTAAATAATAATATAATAAAAAATTCAAAACACAAATGATTATTAACCTAAATTTATATTTTATATAAACTCAAAAATATAAAAAAATCACTTTAATCTAACAATAATGAATCTAAAATAATAATCTTAAAAACAATAATAAAAAATCATGACCTTCATTAAATAATTATTAAAAATGTGACTTAGCAATTACCAAATATTCCTATCATTAGGATCTCGTAAATAAGGACGAGCTTGAAAAATGTGAGTTGTAGTTATCAAATATTACCTCTATACAAATATGACTTCCACATCAATTATATAATTGAACAAAGCTTTTACAGTGTTTCAGAATGATCAAGCATAGAGGATTTATATTGGTATAGGAAGTGTTGGAACAAAATGTGTAAGTAGGTCAATGGGAGTAGAGGATAAATTAGTTAACTTGATGGCTACATCCTCCACCAACTTGTTTAATATTTCTTCACCACAAAGAGGCAGTCTAACTTTCTTTTCAAGAGTCATATTGATTTGTTTATTCCACACCTTGTGAAAATATTCAAATAAAATACCTTGACCTCTATCATAACCTAATTCTGTGACAGACATATAATTGCAAAATTCCTTCTTACATAGGCATGCCACTTATAAATCATATTGAGAATGATGTAAAAACCATTCTTTGATATTAAGTTGATTGATTAAGTTGTTGAATTTTGTGCAAAATTATATAAAGATTAACTCTTGTTTTACTTTAATTTGTTTTTAAGTGCAAAAATATATTAATGAAGAGTATATCAACAAAATTTATTTTTAATTTATGGAAGAATTCTAATGATGATCTTCTAGTTGTTTTCACTATTGCCTCTTTTGTGGATTCCTCATCCTAGGCTTCTGACTAGTGCCCTACTCTTGGAGTAGATTTGGTTTATCCAGAGGTCCATGTTGGTTTTTCTCCCCCTGAGTGTGCTTCTCCTACTCCTTCAACTAGCTTGGAACTGCCCCAAGGATCTATTATGGATTGTGACTATTATTCACCTAGTTGTCCTCTTATTCCCCCCTTGCATGTCGATGGTCTTCCCATGGGGGAGTCTCATGTTACCCATTGCAATGGGTATTTGAATGATTGTATCAATTGGATTGTTATTCATAGAAGACATAAAGTTCCCTCCTCTACCTCTTTCATTTCTCATTCTTGAGACTCGTATAAATCTTTTATATAGGGTTTAGACCCTTGTTTCTCATTTCTCCCTAGTTCCTTACTCTAATCAAAATAATTGCTAGTATTTGTTTGGTTCTTTTAACTCACATCTCTGGTGATACTTTCCATGCTTTCGTTGATGATTATTTTGTACCAATTTTAGGCTCTTCTCCCTTTATCTTAATCAAAAAATCTGATTTATATCAAGTATATTTTACAATATACTTGATTAAAAGAAAATTGGTCGCTTTATGGTTTAAGATGTAGAACAATAGTCTTCTCCAAAAATTATTCAAGGAAAACCCTAGAGATCTCAATCTAAGGTATGTAAAGGAGAAAGAGATCTTGCAATAGGGTTGTCCTAGGGTCTAATTAGAAAGTAAAGAGGGGTTCACCACCAAGCTAGGGCTTGGAAAGACTAATGAAATACAAGATCTAATGCTAAAACTTAATGCAATGCAAAAATTCACTAAATGACCTAGTAAAGCATGTAAATCAGAACAAAAAGCTGAGAAATTAGAAGTGTGCATTTGGAACCTATAAAGGCTTGGATGAAGACTTGAAATGTTGAAAAAAGTAAAATTAATGCCCGTTGGGACTCATACACTAGTTTGGAAAATTTAGTCCTAGATTAGGGTTTCTAGGTAGGAACAAAAATATGGTAGAGATATGTTTGGAATTTGTGAAAACTACAAATTTCCCTATACTAGGACTCATACACCAGAAGTGGTGTATCAATCCAGTTAGGCTTTTGATCTGATTAGGATCTAGACTAATTGCATCTGAATGCTTAATATTTACAAATCCTGAAATCCAAATTACATAAACAAAATTAACACTTTAACATGTGAATTAAGCGGAAATATAATTCATGCATACATTATTGAAATTATGCATTAAAAACTGAAGGTGAAAAGAACGAAATTGAGAAAGAAGAAGAGAGAGAGAGTGCAAACAATCTGATAATGGAGTTCGCCACAAACGTGACTACATCTCTGGGTCCGCTCCAATAGAGTGAGACCGATCCAATTAATCTCCAAAATTGAAATTACAATTGCACCAAGAGCACTTCGGCAGCATGACAATACTCTAACTTACAAAAAGGCTCAAAAATAATCTCCTTAGAAAAATCTCCCTATTCCTCTGATTCAATTCTTCACCACCTAGACTTGAAAATTCTGAGTACCAAACTCACTCCTAGACTCCCCTTTTATACATCAAGTTTACTCAAATTGGCCTCTAACCAATTGATTTTACAATATTTCCTATATCCCCTTTACATGGAAAAATACTTGAAATTCCCCCCATAATTACATAATAATCTTTTTAAAAATATTACCTTAGCCCCTCTTATCCCTTATTCGGGCTTTAACTATTTCCAATAGTTACAACTAATCCTTTTAAAAGGTTTATTGTTTTACAACTAGAGGGAATTTATTAAATTAAGGAGTATTTCTTTTCTAAATTTCCACAAAACCATCCAATGCCACTTGTATTTTAAAGCCATACAATAAACAATGTTGGTTTGAAATTCTTATTTAAAATAGGGGATGAGTTTGGTTACGGGCTATTTACATCCCTTAAAAATAGGGATCAATTTGTTTTCCCTAAAAAAACGTAGCCTAAAAAATAGCATGATTTTTTTAAAAAAATAATGGAGATCCCCTTTTATAGGGAGGGCCACGTTTTTTTTCTTAAGGAAGTGATTTAATTATTAAAATGGAGGGCATGGCTGTTATTAAATTTTTTTATTTTATATATATATATATATATATAATTTTTAATAAAGCCATGTCCAACAAATTGCCCCCATGTGTAACTTCAGGAAGCCACCATGTGTCACCTCATGATTCATCCATGTCAGCATACTGACGTCATCATTGTACCTTCAAGTCAACCTAGTCAACCACAAGCTTTGACCTTCCATATCTTGCACATACGAGCTCCGATTTGCACAAAACGAACACTGTCGAAAAGCTCTTGCCGAGCTCTTCACGCTGAAATCAATTTTTACCACTTTTGGTGACATCAAATTTTGACCTTTTTTTCTTGCCTTGGGCCCTGAGTTGACTAGTTGTTGACTAAACTTTGACCAACAATAACTTGGGCTTCGTAGCTCTGTTTGACTGCATTCAAGTTGTGCTGGAATCAGGACATCGAGCTCTTCTTTATGGTGCTGAAATTTGGAGTATTAGAGATTCTTCAATTTTTAGTGAAAATATCCATCGGATCAGCTTTTGTAGAAATTTAAAGTCTAATTTTTCTCTTCAATGTCTGCTCTATTCTTTCTAGTTGATTTTTGCATCTGAAACTCTGATTTGCAACTTGTAGATGTCTTTCAATGATCTCCAATGCAAGTTGACAACTTTGATAACTTTGAACACTTGACAACTTTCTCCAAACTTTCTCTTCAATATTTCTTCAACCTAGATCTGTTAATCACACACTAAAGAGAGGGAAAAATGTTGTTTTGTTAGTAGAAAGGGTTTTTCCTTTGTCAAAACCTATTTTGCTAATAAAATCTTGAAATAAAATGAAATAGGAAAGGGGAATGATGAATGAAAAAAATGTAATGTTACAACTCACCAAACCCTAGCAATAAATTGTTTCAAAAATGTATGAAATGGCTCCAATGGATGCAAATCTTGACTCTTGCTTGAATGTGATAGATCTTGAATTGAATGCTAGCACGATTCATAAAACCCTACATCACAATTGTTAGCTCAAAAATAAACATGATGCAAGATGACTTTGACATGATGCGTGATACTTGAATGATCCTCTAAAACACTTGATAATCAACTCTTGGAGACTCTTGAAGGCTCTTGCAAGCTCAAGTTTTCTACAACAATGCTCATTCATCTTGCTAGGTGATCTCATGAATGCTTAGGTGAAAATGAGTGAAAGAAACTTGTATTTGTACTTGTTTATGACAAATTTCTTGAAATTACAATACTACAAGCCGACATCAAATCTAAGAGAATAAAATACTACCAAGAATTTGAATTAAATTTGACTGTCGGTCACACGGGAATCATATGCCAGAAGTGGCATGTGAGTCCCATTAGGCTTAACTAAGACACACATTTTTCAAAAATGCCTAGAATGGTGTAAAATCCAGATCGGGGCCCTAAAACCTAGGTCTGACCCATACATCCAAGGTGGCGTATGAGTCCCAGATCACTAAATTTGGGCCACACAACCTAAAAACACCTGAATTACAATTGGATCTTGGTTCATGTCGAGATTATTGTTGAAAAGATGCATTAAATGGGGCTTGTGTGTAAAATAAGTCCAATTAAAGTTTAAAAATTCCCAATTATTTAATAAAACCCTAGATTAATGTGAAAGTGTGTTACAACACTTTACAACAATCTAAATAAGGCACCAATAAGCTCATTTAGTTCACAAGGGCGCAAGACCTAATGCGAATATGTTAGAAACATTACAACACTAAATCAAGGCCATGTTAGGGAGTCCTTTTTCTGTTATTACAACACTCATTACCTTGGAGAAACTCAAAATAAGTCTACTTGACTAGAGCAATTAAATATTATTTTGGTAGGCCCTGATTTTGAAATGTAACAACCAATAGTTGACCCCTTAATTTGTATATGTGTAGGTCATGTTCATAATTAGTTACATGGTAGAATTTTATCAAACTATGTTGCCATTCATAAAAAATGACTTTTCCTTTCTTTATTTGAAAATAATGAGAAGAGAATTGTTAGGTCCAAGCATGAATAAATAATTAATTTAAATTCTTCCAAATGAGAAAACTTATGACTCTATTTTTCGTCTGGTGCTCCATTACCATACTAGACACTTCTATAAAATTATTGCTAAGGTGCTAGAGGCTTGTGATGTAGGGTATCATCATAAATAAACAAATAGGTTTCCTGGAAGAAGATATATTCTTGAAAAATCTATATTTTTATTGAGAAACTAATGAATGGACTCAACAATTTGAACAAAATACTTTACCAGTCAAATTATACTTCCACAAAGCAGTTGATGGAATATATTAGAATTTCATTCCTAAAATTTTGTGATAGCTAGATTTAAGACCTCAAATTCATGTACATGATCAAATGCTACTCAAAAACTGTAATATTGAGATAATAATTAATAGCTCAAATATCTAAATTTTTCCCTTTATAATGTTCAATTAGATTGGGTTGTCAACTATCCCCATTTTTATTATATTCGCTCATTGTCAGATCCTATATTTATTATAAAGATCTAATCAATTGAAATTTATAAGTGGCATTTCCATCCCTCAAGATATATTTTTTAGGACGAAGGCATAACCACTATGAACAAGACAAAGCTAAAATGTTCAATCAACGGTGTAAATAAGTTTGGAGATGATTGAAACGTTTGCAATCATTCGTTTTCCACTCGTTTGTTCAGGTGAATAGTCTGGTCAATAGTATTCGTTTACATTGCCGCCAGCACCGAAACTTATGTTGTATGATATGTCCAAAAAATATCAGCCGATGACTCAATAAAAAATGTCCTATCAGTTGTCCTCTCCATTCATTTATTAATTGAATCTGTCATTAATTTGATCGCCAAAATATGATAGTTGGATATTTTTTTCTTTTGTTGTTAATGCATCTTAGTGTCATTGGCGAATTCATTTACCACTGTTTATAGTCTCCTTTGTTCCTTATAAGCATACATTTATTTGTGACTGACTTTAAACATCACCATCTTCAATATGTAACAATGCAGGAATAGAACAAATGAATATGGAAATCGTTTCAGACTCAAAATGTCAAAGCCATGAGGATGTAACCATTTTTTCACATTGGGATCATTGATAGCAGGACACAACTTGTGTAATATCTTTAGTAAGTCACTTGCCATGGTTTCAGTGAGTTTAATGTTTTGGAATATATACACAGTCGAATCATTTTTATTTTTTTGGGTTTTATTGTCAAAATTTTCATACTCGAAATGGGACTAAAACAAGATATGTCTTCTCTTTTTACACCTTTCATCTCGTTGACAATTTGTTTCTAAATTTGAGAGCAAGAGGTATTTTTGAAGTAAAAGCAAGGTTCGAAGACCTTGATAGATGCTTTGATGTGAAAAGGGTGGGATTCTTCACTGGAGGTCCCTGCATTTGTTCAAATATCCTCTCGAGAATGGCCTTAATATGGGAATCAAGTCCCCATAGTTGTACTCAAAACACTGTGCCAACCGGCTTCTCTTCGTATTAAAAGTAGTGGTCTAAAGGAACAACGGGTCCTCCTGAGATTCAAACCTGCGATCATCCTATACAGAACATAATAAGGCATTAGTTGTGGTCGTTATTACTCTCTAAGATGACTTTATTGGCGCAAATGTCTTCAATGACTCTCTGAATCTCTTTAAGATAGTCAACACCGTGATAGTGTTTCGTCCTCCCACCTTACTCTATAGTGTTCGATAAGTATTTGAGTAAAGAAGGAAAGAGTCACAATCCTTCTAATCTTTCACCTGTGCTAACCATAGATAGTGAACACCATGTCTTTCCATTCCCGTGAATATATCAAACACCATTTTGTTCTTTCTATAGCTGAATTTGGCGCCCTACGTATGAATAACTTATTTTACAAGCTTAGGACATGACACCACCACCAAATTTTTCCAGTCCATTCTCAGCATGAAAATGTCTTTATACCTTTTGGCCATCTTGACAAGATTTATGTGATGCAGATCGTTGCCAACCTGCAGCCAGTTTCCAAATAAGGGCAAAGACAACAGGCCAGGTGGCAGGTTGGGGTATTTCCTCACAAATCTAGCCATTGTACAGGTTGGGTTATTTCCTCACTAATATAAGTGCTCTTGTTTCCGGGGAAGCTGCACAAACTGATCCAAGAAATCTTGGATTGACGATAAAGAGGGAAGAAAATAGCAAAGCAATGAAACGATTTTCAATTTGGAGGCTAATAAAAATTAATTCTCTTTTGCAGAGCAACTCACATTACTCGTCAAACAGAGGATTGGATATTTATATGGAGCCATCCCCCTAAGCCCGAATAGAAGAATAGAGGGGTTGGTATCCATCAACAATGACTTGGATGTTTTTCTCTTCAATAATTCTTGTAGAGGCAACAAGTGAAACACATATTGTTGTTTTCCATCAATTATTTGGGTTTATAATCTTTAACTTCTTAATATATCTTGTATAGTTTTCCTCTTTATATTCTTCACTCAACATGGATCTTTAGAAAGAGGAATAGTCTCTGGGGCCTCCTGCAAAATTGTTCCCATTGTCAATGGGTCCTTGATCTATTGGTGAGGTTGAATGGTTCTTAATGAGCCCACCAGATATCAAGTCTTGTTGAGTGCAAGGCCCCGAAATCATCTGTGATGAGGTCGGGATCATGTTTTAAAATAAAATTAGCAATTTATTAGTTGATAGGCTACATATAGTGTGGATTTGATTCTAAACAAGTCTCATGCATGCAAATCACTATTGAGTAATCACGAAACCAGTTTCAACTATCGTTTAATGGTACCATTAAACTAGCTGTCACACATACTCTCTAACAACAGTGACATACTTTATTTGTTGTAAATTATATCTCTCTCTTTGTACTCTTGTGTAGGCAAGTCATGGATCACTTACACTATGTTCTCATTGTCTAAAACCTACAAGCAACTCTACCAAAGTTAACTAATAATTTGTATTGAATGTTCACCGATCAACATTCTCTCTTATATTAGTTGTTATTCAAATACTAAAAAGATCTACTCTTTATTACAGATACATTGGAGTTCAAAGTTGTTGTGTGACAAAATGCAACAAAATATAAAATATATCTATACCATTCTAATCAATTGCACACATTCTTATAATTTTAATTAAACATTCCATGAAAACAATGGACTTTCAAAATTGTATATAATATCTTATTTTTACATTTTTATATCATATCGAGTGAGGTTCCCTTTCGTATGCATACTATTTTCATTTTAGTTTTTCCATGTGTTCTTGTTATAAGTTATATACATGTTGTTTGATTTCAACCAATATTAAAACACATA
>VDFB02258275.1:0-43898 GCA_007258455.2 Sequoia sempervirens | reverse complement strand
AGGCCAATTAAAGTTTAAAAATTCCCAATTATTTAATAAAACCCTAGATTAATGTGAAAGTGTGTTACAACACTTTACAACAATCTAAATAAGGCACCACTAATCTCATTTAGTTCACAAGGACCCAAGACCTAATGCAAATATGTTAGAAACATTACAACACTAAATCAAGGCCATGTTAGGGAGTCCTTTTTCTGTTATTACAACACTCATTACCTTGGAGAAACTCAAAATATGTCTACTTGACTAGAGCAATTAAATATTATTTTGGTAGGCCCTGATTTTGAAATGTAACAACCAATAGTTGACCCCTTAATTTGTATATGTGTAGGTCATGTTCATAATTAGTTACATGGTAGAATTTTATCAAACTATGTTGCCATTCATAAAAAATGACTTTTCCTTTCTTTATTTGAAAATAATGAGAAGAGAATTGTTAGGTCCCAGCATGAATAAATAATTAATTGAAATTCTTCCAAATGAGAAAACTTATGACTCTATTTTTCGTCTGGTGCTCCATTACCATACTAGACACTTCTATAAAATTATTGCTAAGGTGCTAGAGGCTTGTGATGTAGGGTATCATCATAAATAAACAAATAGGTTTCCTGGAAGAAGATATATTCTTGAAAAATCTATATTTTTATTGAGAAACTAATGAATGGACTCAACAATTTGAACAAAATACTTTACTAGTCAAATTAGACTTCCACAAAGCAGTTGATGGAATATATTAGAATTTCATTCCTAAAATGTTGTGATAGCTAGATTTAAGACCTCAAATTCATGTACATGATCAAATGCTACTCAAAAACTGTAATACTGAGATAATAATTAATAACTCAAATATCTAAATTTTTCCCTTTATAATGTTCAATTAGATTGGGTTGTCAACTATCCCCATTTTTATTATATTCACTCATTGTCAGATCCTATATTTATTATAAAGATCCAATCAATTGAAATTTATAAGTGGAATTTTGATCCCTCAAGATATATTTTTTAGGACGAAGGCATATCCACTATGAACAAGACAAAGCTAAAATGTTCAATCAATGGTGTAAATAAGTTTGGAGATGATTGAAACGTTTGCAATCATTCGTTTTCCACTCGTTTGTTCAGGTGATTATAGTCTGGTCAATAGTATTCGTTTAAATTGCCGCCAGCACTGAAACTTATGTTGTATGATATGTCCAAAAAATATCAGCTGATCACTCAATAAAAAATGTCCTATCAGTTGTCCTCTCCATTCATTTATTAATTGAATCTGTCATTAATTTGATCGCCAAAATTTGATAGTTGGATATTTTTTCTTTTGTTGTTAATGTATCTTAGTGTCATTGGCAAATTCATTTACCACTATTTATAGTCTCCTTTGTTCCTTATAAGCATACAGTTATTTGTGACTGACTTTAAACATCACCATCTTCAATATGTAACAATGCAGGAATAGAACAAATGAATATGGAAATCATTTCAGACTCAAAATGTCAAAGCGATGAGGATGTAACCATTTTTTCACATTGGGATCATTGACAATAGGACACAACTTGTGTAATATCTTTAGTAAGTCACTTGCCATGGTTTTAGTGAGTTTAATGTTTTGGAATATATACACAGTCGAATCATTTTTATTTTTTTGGGTTTTATTGTCAAAATTTTCATGCTCGAAATGGGCCTAAAACAAGATATGTCTTCTCTTTTTACACCTTTCATCTCGGTGACAATTTGTTTCTAAATTTGAGAGTAGGAGGTATTTTTGAAGTAAAAGCAAGGTTTAAAGACCTTGATAGATGCTTTGATCTGAAAAGGGTGGGATTCTTCACTGGAGGTCCCTGCATTTGTTCAAATATCCTCTCGAGAATGGCCTTAATATGGGAATGAAGTCCCCATAGTTGTACTCAAAACACTGTGCCATCCGGCTTCTCTTCGTATTAAAATTAGTGGTCTAAAGGAACAGCGGGTCCTCCTAAGATTCAAACCTGCGATCATCCTATACAAAACATAATAAGGCATGAGTTGTGGTCGTTATTAATCTCTAAGATGACTTTATTGGCGCAAATGTCTTCAATGACTCTCTAAATCTCTTTAAGATAGTCAACACCATGATAGTGTTTCGTCCTCCCACCTTACTCTATAGTGTTCGATAAGTATTTGAGTAAAGAAGGAAAGAGTCACAATCCTTCTAATCTTTCACCTATGCTAACCATAGATAGTGAACACCATGTCTTTCCATTCCCGTGAATATATCAAACACCATTTTGTTCTTTCTATAGCTGAATTTGACGCCCTATGTATGAATAACTTATTTTACAAGCTTAGGACATGACACCACCACCAAATTTTTTCAGTCCATTCTCAGCATGAAAATGTCTTTATACCTTTTGACCATCTTGACAAGATTTATGTGATGCAGATCGTTGCCAACCTGCAGCTAGTTTCCAAATAAGGGCAAAGACAATAGGCCAGGTGGCAGGTTGGGGTATTTCCTCACAAATCTATCCATTGTATAGGTTGGGGTATTTCCTCACCAATTAAAGTGCTCTTGTTTCCAGGGAAGCCGCACAAACTGATCCAATAAATCTTGGATTGACGATAAAGAGAGAAGAAAATAGCAAAGCAATGAAACAATTTTCAATTTGGAGGCTAATAACAATTAATTCTCTTTTGCAAAGCAACTCACATTACTCGACAGACAGAGGGCTGGATATTTATATGGAGCCATCCCCCTAAGCCCGAATAGAAGAATAGAGGGGTTGGTATCCATCAACAATGACTTGGATGTTTTTCTTTTCAATAATTCTTGTAGAGGCAACAAGTGAAACACATATTGTTGTTTTCCATCAATTATTTGGGTTTATAATCTTTAACTTCTTAATATATCTTGTATAGTTTTCCTCTTTATATTCTTCACTCAACATGGATCTTTAGAAAGAGGAATAGTCTCTGGGGCCTCCTTCAAAATTGTTCCCATTGTCAATGGGTCCTTGATCTATTGGTGAGGTTGAATGGTTCTTAATGAGCCCACCAGATATCAAGTCTTGTTGAGTGCAAGGCCCCGAAATCATCTGTGATGAGGTCGGGATCATGTTTTAAAATAAAATTAGCAATTTATTAGTTGATAGGCTACATATAGTGTGGATTTGATTCTAAACAAGTCTCATGCATGCAAATCACTATTGAGTAATCACGAAACCAGTTTCAACTATCGTTTAATGGTACCATTAAACTAGCTGTCACACATACTCTCTAACAACAGTGACATACTTTATTTGTTGTAAATTATATCTCTCTCTTTGTACTCTTGTGTAGGCAAGTCATGGATCACTTACACTATGTTCTCATTGTCTAAAACCTACAAGCAACTCTACCAAAGTTAACTAATAATTTGTATTGAATGTTCACCGATCAACATTCTCTCTTATATTAGTTGTTATTCAAATACTAAAAAGATCTACTCTTTATTACAGATACATTGGAGTTCAAAGTTGTTGTGTGACAAAATGCAACAAAATATAAAATATATCTATACCATTCTAATCAATTGCACACATTCTTATAATTTTAATTAAACATTCCATGAAAACAATGGACTTTCAAAATTGTATATAATATCTTATTTTTACATTTTTATATCATATCGAGTGAGGTTCCCTTTCGTATGCATACTATTTTCATTTTAGTTTTTCCATGTGTTCTTGTTATAAGTTATATACATGTTGTTTGATTTCAACCAATATTAAAACACATATTGGTGTAAGGAAAATATTCATTTTCATTTTATTTATTTCATGTGTTGCTTTAGTAGGTTAAATGAACAGTTTTATATTAGTTGTTTTCCAAATACTAAATAGATCTATTTTTAATAATTGAACTGTGTGACGGAATTGCACAAAATATAAAATATATCTTTATCTTTCTATTAAATTGCATATATTCTTATAATTGCAACTATCCATTCCATTATTTCAAGTTCTATTCCATTTGTGTACTATTTCCATTTAATTTTTTTCATTTCTTGCTTTTATAAATTATATCCATACTTTTCGATTTGAACCAATATATCTAAAAAAAGCAAATATATCCACACAATTATTCGGCGTACATCATCGCACACCTAAAGTGCCACAGCTAGTTGTAAACTGTTTGTTTAGATTTTTGTGATATACAGCTGTTTATTTTTTTGTACTCAACGAGCTATTTTAGTTTATAAACATGTTTTCAATTTCAACTGTTAACACAATTATGCGTCTATGGTTATTTGTAGTCTTGATGTTTAATTATTCGTCCTTTTTGTCCTTTTTGTCTTTTCCGCAGTCCTGTTTTTGACTGCTCTTCTAACCGTATTTAACTTTGTTCATTTTTTATTTTTTATTTTTTGAAAGGACTATTTTGAAAGTATTCTCACACCCATCTTAAAATATGAAGAATGTGCACAGAAGACATTCTCTTCAATACGCTCGCGTACTCGAAACAGAGAAGTTTAGGAGTCCTTAAGAATGGAGGAAGGCATCATTATCGGCCGCACGCTGTGTCCGCAGGAGACCATTATTATTATTTTGATAAATTCAAAACTACAAAAGTAAAAGCCTGAAAATCGCGAAACTTGGCTGTGCGCGCTCAAAGCTAACAGATGGTATCATAGCTTATAGGAGCGGTTTATTCTTATGGAAAACACTTCTAACAGCGCCATATTATTATAGAAAACACCTCGAAAGGCGCCTTACTATGCCAATAAAAATACAGGATAATTATTAATTCGGGTGAGGAGGAATGACCTGAGGATTTCTGAAGTGGTTATGGCGATCCACCTGCGTTTTAGCCTCAACAAGCCTCTCGAAATTTGCATCGAAATACTTTTCACCCCAAACTCTCGCCTCTTCAACAGAAGCATGCCCATCGGGGCTACTGCCCAGATCAAGGTCAAGAAAGTTCACGTAGGCCGCCCTTGGAGAACAGGACACATACGGCTCCATGTACTGGTAAAGCGTCCTCATCCATTCCAGGTAGTAATGATCTCTACTACTCTCAGTCCACGTTATGTTGTAGTGTATGTCGAACAATGTCCCTGCACGCTGAGGAAACGGCGTCGCGGATGAGGGAATCGTGTCCATCATTCCTCCCAGAGGAGAGAAAGCGACATAAGCATTCGCCTCTTTTTCCATGATTGTCCACAGTCCTCTCAGCGCAGGTTCAGGAAGAGGGACCTTGGCGGAATCCGATTTTATCTTGAAGTACTCCTTACGGGTACACCGGTTAGTCAATTCGCTGCATTTGATTTGATCAAAGTAGCAAACTGTCTGTATCCAACTCATTTCTTCACAATGTGCTGGCTCCATCCGCAGCTCGGGGAAGATCTTAGCTATTTTGCTCAGCAGCTCGTTCTTACGCCCAAGGTATATTCCGTGGAACAAGGCTTTGATATCTTTGGTATCTTTTTCGACTCGGATCTCTACTCGAATGAAGAGGTCCTCCTCGGCTTGAGGAGCAACATATTGCCATTTGTGGACGGTATCCGTGACAATATCTGCACCAATTTTTAATACCTTGAACGCTGTCAAAACTGAACTTGAGGTGGTTCTGTAAATCGAAGATTCTGTGCGGAGAAATCTAGCAAAGGATTGAAATCAGGGGAGGAAATGGGTGTAACATTTGTTACGCCACCCGCCTGCAAGCATGACAACAATCCTTCAACATCTGCATTTTCTTCAGCCGCTGCATAAGCGTTACCCAGTATAAGTTTAGCCATCTTTTGAAACAATCACTAACTCTTCATGCCAAAACTGTGCAATTGCATAAAATTTATAGATACAATTCCGCGTTCAATTAAATGAAGTACACCGGTAATTTCCGTGAAATTAATTGAAATGAGCCCGGAGTCTAAGAAGAGAAGACGATCTGAAGTGTAAGATTTTGACATCTCTGCAAATATGAAAAGAACCCATGTGCCCAATTAACAAATTAAAAACTCCTCTATAGTCAGCCCTCTCATAAATGAAATGAAGGAAACTATACGGCATAATGTGGAACCAGCCTTAGGATTCTTATTAGACGAGCTCCGTAATATGAAAAGAAACCATGTGCCCAAGTAAAAAATCAATGGAATGAAGATGAGAGGACGATCTGAAGTATAAGATCGCAAGGAAAAAAATGGTTTATTTTTTGCACACATTTGTGTAGTAAATAAGATCAATTGATAAATCATTTAAAAAATGGTTTTAATATTATTATTATTATTATTATTTTATTTCTTTATTATAGAATAATATTTATTCAATATTTTTCTTTTAATTATCTAAATTATTCTATATCAATAAAATTAAAAAGTTGTTTTAAAAATTGATTTTAATATATTATTATATATAAAAAATTACTTTAATAAAAATGACTTAATATTTGTTTATTTCAATTATTAATTTTGTTATATAAATAAACAAATTTTCATTAAAATTGATTTTAAAATATTATTATTTACATTATAAAAAAATATAATATGAAATTGGAAACAAAATATAAATGATAATTATATAACAATTCTTCATTAAAATTGATTTTAAAATATTATTATTAGTATTAAAAAAGTTACATTATAAATAAATATAATATGAAGTCGTCTACTTCATCATTAGTTATTATATGAAGTTACATTAAAATTGATTATAAAATATTAATTAGAGATGAAATAAAACAAAATCATTGTCAAATAGGGCTAACTAATTTTTTTTAGCTATAATAAACTAACTCCATTAATGAAGACCAACAAATATTGAAGATTAATAGAATATATCATTTTATACATAATTTTATATGGTTTTCATCAACTATACCATGCTACACAATCGCTCAAACTATGTGTATTCACTAATCACTCAAACTATGTGTATTCACTAATCACAAGCATGTTTCAATATATGTGTGAATTGTATTGATTTTATTTATTACAATGTATTATGGCACTAGAAAATTCATCATACTTATACTTTAATTATGTAAAAACTATATGTTAATGATTATAGTGATTTTTTCATTTCTCTTTAAAAAAAAGATACATATTTCAAGTTCCTTCCACTTTAAAATCTAGGTTTAGAATGCTTGGGTGTGGTGGATGGCATCCCTTAACATCACAAAGTAGAGGCCTTATAGCATCTATGTAGTAATCCGATTATATGATATATGAATTTAAAGTTCATAACCATAAAAAAAAAATCGATTTCTTTTTGGATCAACTAGTCCAAGGTTTGCATCTACACATTGACATCAAAATCCATGTTTCAAACATTTCATGAAAATGCTAATTTTTTATAATGAAGAATTTAATATGTTTGGGTATAGGGGGGTTAGGTAGACATTAAAGGTACAATAACACAAATAAAATAAACTCAAATGCATAAGTTAGATTATACCTTCAATAACCCTCAAGGATTGAGCTCAGGATGCACCCAAGTCTTGATGGACTTTCTCAAGTGTTTGAATGTGGATTGCTCACAAAAATACCAGTATGACAAGGCTATAATTTAGGATGGTGAAATGAGGGGTTGAAGCTACAATTTATAGAAATTGGAGGGGAGAAATGGAGGGATAGGATTCATTAAAAGTTGAAGGGATAGGATTGATTGATAGAGTGAGGTGTGGATCAAGGTGGTGTGGCTTGTTAGCATTATGAAAAGTGTGACAATGGAGTGTGGGAGAAGTGATGAGGTGTTATCACACATGTTTGACCACACCTTATAGAGAAAAGTCATTAATTTTGGAGGCTAGGTGTAAGATATTGGGGGTAGGTGAGATTTCTCATATTTATGAAATAAGATTGGGGAGATGTGATGAATTTTAAATTAGAAAAATAATGGTAATGACGATTAGACATGGGGGTTAGAGTAATTAATCAAGAATTTATTAGCTTAATGGGGTAGTTTGATTCAATAAACCAATGGTTTATTAACTAGGGTATAGTTAAAAGTTGGAGAATGAGATAACGAGGGTTAGTAAGAGGATGAAGTTAATTAATCAAGGGATTAATTAACTCAAGTAGAATTAGAAGAATTGGGAATATGATGGGATTAATTAAATAATTTAGATATTTAATTCATTGGAGGAATTTTAGTCTAGGAGGTGATATAATAAATTAAATAATAAAATATTTAATTAATTATAAGAAGAATATGGAATAATTAATAAAATAATAAATATTTAATTAATTATGGTTGGGAGTGAGTGAATTAATTAAATAATAATATTTAATTAATTGAGAAGAAATAATGCCAGTTTTAGGGTGACTACATTTCCCTCCTCTTTGATGTAGTGTTTGTAGTGATGCCAAGTCAAAGAAGTTTAAAAATTTTCACTAATAGATTGGAAGGTTAGTTATGAGGTAAACCCCCTCGAGAGGTAGACCAAAATATTTTTCGTCAACATCTCCAAAAAGGAAATTTAGAGTGATGTAGGATGATGTGGAAGAGAAATTAGTGAAAATCAAGAAAGGAAATAGGGAAATGAGGTAAAAAATGGGACTAATATGATAATTTTGATGCATCCAATATATAACAAATTAGGTTGATTGCATTCATCTTCTCTTTAGTGGAGATGATCCTTCTTCAGTTGTTGTGAAGGAACACTTTGACCCTCTTTTTCATTCTCAACATGATCATCCTCTGCAGTTTGACATGAGTGTGGATACTTTTAGACAACATTTGGAGGAGGATTATTTATCTTTAGAGGAGATATCTTTTTCTTTGGATTGTGTTCTACAATAATTTCTAGGAGATTCTAAATTTTCTTCTTCAACAGTGTGGCCTAGAATACCTTTTTGGAGTGTGACATCTTTCAGCATCGACATGGAGACACTTGAGAATTCTTTGAAGACATCATCTATCATCCTTCTTCCTACAACTTCCTTTCAGGAATGGGAAGAGCTCTTGCATACATTCTTGGTTTTATTTCTTCCTAATGGGAGGAGTTTCATTGATTCCCTTGGATCATCTTCAACATTCATTGTCAAACATTCACCATCATTAGAGGAGACACTATTATGAGGATGGGTTGCATTGTCACCATCATTAGAGGAGACACTATTATGAGGATGGGTTACACTGTCTCTCTTCTTCTTCTCTCTTATGGGGGGTCTTTTTCCTCAAATGGGGTTTTGTCCTTCTCATGTATTCCTTGAGATTATTTTGTATTTCATCTATCTTTCGAGGAGTTTTTTCCCACTAGATTCTCTCATTTTTTCAGTTTGTAAGAGATTGCATCTGTATTCATACATGGGTACATAACATGTCCTAGTAGTTAGGAACCATCCTTTCATCTTTGGATCATTTCCATAATAATCTACTCCCTAAGTTGCGCTTAATGGGGGGATGTTGGTGTGAATAAAATCTTGTACCTGGTTAGTTCCTTATTATGAGACTTATTCACATGTTAATTTTACTTAAGTGCTAGGTATCTTTCTAGAAGACTTAGTTGTCATCTCTAGATTTTATCTTTTCCTAGGTAGTTATGATAAGTTGTCTCATATCATAGGATAAGAAACTTATCATTGTAGACACTCAAATTAATATTACTTCTGCTATTAATCAAGTAACTAAGTTTATTTGATTAATTCACTTTCTGCTAACTAATGCCATCTCTTTTACTTAAATAAATCAATATATTTAATTAAAATCCTAATTTTCTAACATCCTCTCATTTGATTTAAATAAACCCAAACATTTAAATTAAATATCATAAATAAGCTAATCTCATCCAAGTTAATTAATCCTAAATTAATTAACCCCTAATACTAATCCCTCATTTCTCTAACTTTTGAATCAACCTTGGTCAAAGAAAACCCATGGTCAACTACCCTAGATGAACATGAAAATCAATTTATTTAATTAATTAATATCATATTTTCCCTCACAAGGCATATTCCCAAGGAATATTCCTTCATTTACTCCACTTATTTAACTTTCTTTCCCAAACCATTTCCCTCCAAAACACCTCAACCATATTCATTTAATGCCTCTTACAAGTGCATTAATCTCTCGTATACCTCTCAAATCCTCAACTATATGCATTAACCATGCACATTCTCCAAAATGTGCTCCACCTTCCTCCACTAGCCAGGTAGCAAGTGTCACAATATCATTGGATCTTCTTTAGTCCCACATTCCTCCCATCTCTCCATTCTTCGACCCTTCAACCTATAAATAGAAGCATTATATCCACAATAATCCATAACTTGATCCACACTCTTAGTATTTGCACTATAGGCACTCATCACTTGGATTTTCATCCTATCTTAGCTTGTTGTTATTATCATTTTGCATCAAAGTCATCTTTGCATCTTCTTATCAAGATCAAGAAGCTTATCAAAAGGGGTTGGGAAAGGGTTACTTTTGGAGAATTTGTATTCTTGAAATTATTATTTTTTCAAAGTTTCAGATAAATCTATTTATCTGTATTATGTAAATCTCATTGATTATCTACAAACTATTGTTATATATATGTTGATTAAGTAGAATAATCAGATATTGAGATTTGAAGCATTGCATACGAGAGTTGTCAAACTTTCATATACAATGGAATTGAACAAATCCATGTCTTAAAAGGTGCAATTGTCTAAATAAGAGGGCATTGATTTACATCATTATTCTCTGCAAAAAAGGTAGATTTGTTTACATTACTCCCTTGATTAAAACACATTGAGCTTCTATTTTTATCAGAACACATTTATATTGGAAAACAATAAGGTACTTTTCTCTTTATTGAAAAAAATGTATAGTGGAAAACACCTTTATTGAAACACATTTATATTGGAACACATTTTACATCTTTATAGGTGTAAGTCTGGATAAGCTTTATGCATACATCTCATTTTATGTTATATGGGCATAGAATCACTTCTTATCTAGATTTAAAATATCCTTCGCTATTAAATGCATTGCATGAAAGTTTCTAAAGCCTTTAAAATAGATCGACATCATCTTTGCTTCCCCATTTTTTTTACATGTTTTCCACGACATTTCCAACTATAACATCAAACAAAATTTCTCTTTGCGTTATATTTTGATGGATGTCCATACCCTTTTAAAAAGCTCCATTTTTTTTGGATAGGGGATGATGTTGGTCAAAGGTTGTGGAACTCGGTTTTACACTTGCCAATTGCATTACCTTGAAATTTTATAAAAGTAATTTGCACGTCCACTTGATTTAATCCATTATTTTCATAAAAAAGAAGGTCTACTTGATTTTGCAGTACCAAATCCAACATGCACTAACTAGCTTTAGCACCTCCTGTAGAAATCCATTCTCCATATATCCTCCAATTGTTATCTTCTATGAGATAAAGTCTCTTTTAGGAATTCTGTCAAAAAGTTGGTGTGCCCTATCTATGCTTCCATTTTGGCATAGGAAGAGAAGTCGTGGGAAAAGATTGTGGTTGCTAGCTTTACATTTTCCATTTGCATTAGCTTGAAAGTTCCTAAACACATATGGCCTATTTTCATGTGCATATGATCCATCATGCTGTGCATATGATCTCTATATTTTTTGTAGATAGGCCCATTAAATTACATTGATAGAAAGTAGCCTCCATTTTAATGGTTTTGAAAAAATTCATATACTAATTGTGATGATTTGAGAGTATCGCAAGAAACACGGGAAAATGAATTCGATCGCAACTTTTCCCATCGTGAAAACAAGAAATTTTGGAGGATAGTTGTAAGCTATATCATGACATTTTCCATCATCGAGACAAGAAATTTTGAAGGACCCAACATTGTTTACTTTGTGCTTTATCTTTCAAATCACACGTAAAAGAATTAAAACTACTGTCATCTTTCTAGCCTTGTGCACTGTACTGATGGTATGATTCTTAGTTGGTATGGAAAAATATTATTAAAGGGTGTTTTATCTTTTAACATTAACTAACATTCCATTTTCCTTGAATTTTGAAAAGTTGGGCATTTTGATCTTCAATAGACAATTGCAATTGCTCTAAAGTATTTATTTCTCTGCTACAATATCAATCGTATTGTCTTTTCAATTCAAAAGATTTGAACATCTCTAATTTATATCTGTTGACTATGTTGGCTTTATTACTTGTGCAATGCACTATTAGAGTTTTAAATTCTATATCAATTGAGGCATCATCAAATTTTTCTTTGTTTACTAGAAACATTGAAGCAGAGGTTTGATTGAGTATCTGACTGGGTAAGCTCAAATCATAAATTGATGTTTTGAAAAACTTGTTATAGTTGCCTCATTAATGGATGGCTGCATAGAACCGAGGTGAGTAAAAGGGAAACTATGAAGCAAAG
Organism: Sequoia sempervirens; assembly: GCA_007258455.2. Lineage (NCBI taxonomy): Eukaryota > Viridiplantae > Streptophyta > Pinopsida > Cupressales > Cupressaceae > Sequoia > Sequoia sempervirens. The sequence continues at coordinate 31,602 of VDFB02258275.1, read as the reverse complement.
ATTCAAATCATTGATACAGTGATCAATAAATTTGAGGAACCCACCATTTGATACTTGATTTTATAAGATTTCACTAAAACACTCAATGTAGAAAAGAGTTGAATGCATTTGTTGTAGTAGCATTTATTTCCTAGCGTCCACTCATTGCCAACACTTATTCAAATTTTGCAGGCATTTATTATCATTTGCAGTAATTTGGATTCAAAGCTTGTAAGTCAAATTGTATTTGTCATTGATTGATCTTTTATCATGCCCAAGCTATGCACATAGTACTATTGACATCTCTATAAAGTCACTTGAGCCATTAATGCATGTTACTATTGACATCTCTATAAAGTCACTTGAGCCATTAATGCATGTTTTAGCTTTAGATTTATGAATCTCTGGGATTACATTCTCCTAAAATCATCAATTAAGCTTTATTGTCAACTAACATACATTTACGAAACTATCAATTCTTGATTTGGACACTTGCATGAGAATGCATTTATTATGACCATTGAATGCATTCATGTTGTTTGAAATTGTATTCACTATGACAAGTTATCTTTAATTCCTTGCAATAAATGTCATTTCTAATATTTTACTTTGTAATATTTTGCAGGTTGGCAATGGAATAGGGCATTGAAATTCAACAAAAGCAAGCAGAATTTGAGTTGAAAAAGTGAACTTGAACTTGAAAAAGTATTTTTAAATGATTATTGTAATAGTCTAGAGCATCCAATTGCTTCTTCTTCTTTTTTCTGTTTTAGGCCAACTAGATCAATTTGTGTTTAAAATTAATCATTGATTGATTTTTTTTTCAAAGTTGGGCTAAAACTAAACATTAGAAACTTACTTGATTTTGGATTTGGACTAAAATAAAAAAAAAAACATTCACACTTGGTTTTGTTGCTATAAAAAGAACCTATCATTTCTTTGATGATTAAAAAAAAACTTATGTTTGTTTTTGAACTATAGATTTTTGGCTCCTTAACCCATTCTAGCTCTTCTAGGGTTTTTCACCTAAAAGGAGAGCGGTAGGGCCAAATATGCTAAAGGGTTCATTTAATTTAAGATGTTTATAATGTTACTAAGGATAAATGAGATGATCTAATTGCAACTAATTGATAATATTGATTGATTGTGTGGAGGCTAAATCTGCAAATAATTCAACTTTGGTGAGCATTAGTAATAATGCAAAATTAAATATAGCAAATCAAGCATCCATATGAGATATTGAATCATGCTAAATAATAAAAACAAAGTGATAAAATACCAAAGAGACTAAGCTTGATGGTGAAAATGCCTTGAAGATGCTAAGTGATATGATAAACAAGATGCAAATGCTTGAAATTGGATGAGTTGTGGAGAGAGATACTAAGATTGTGGAGGATTAAAACAATAGAGAAGCTCTCTAGTTATAGCCAAGAAGGATAGAACTATGCCAAATATTGAGGATGTGGGACTAAAGATCCACCAATAGGAAGGAGCCACTTTTCAACTTGTGATAGGTTGAGGAATGAGCACATTTTCGTCAATGTGCCAAAGAGGGAGAGATTTGAATTTTGAATTTGATGACATGACATGTTAAATGCCAAGTTTGACCTTTGCAAAAGACATGTAAGAGACATGTAAGACCTCTTAAATGCTTTGTTGGATGTACACACCAATTTTGGGGGAGATTTCAAACTTGGAAGAATATTCTCCTTTTATGCCAAGTTGAAAGAAAATGATGAATTTAATAAATCAATAAATTGATTTATTTGTGCAAGTTGGAAAAGCTAGAGGATGTGATGGGTAATTAGATTAAATTAATTAGTATTAGATTAATTTAGTGAGGGATTAGGTGGTTTGACCCATTTGACTTAGATTTAGGGATTTAGACTAAATCAAAGGGAGATGAAAGATGATTTCAGATTTAATTAATTAAGGGTTTCATTTATTTAATCAAAGAGGGATAATAATAGGATTAAATTAAATAAAGTTAATTTATTCAATTTAAATGGGTGACCTTAGAGATAAATCAAATAGACTTGACTTATTTGATGAACGGATTTAATGAACTTGATTGAATGTGTGATGTTAATTTTGCATGTCTACAGATTGAATGTGCAAAACCTAAGAAATGTGACTTGTTTGAAAACATATTGTTTAATGCAACAATGAAATACAAACAAATGTAAAGTTAAAAAGGAATGGATGAAACTAAAAGTGTGCACTTGAGATATGGATGAGGACTAGAAATGACTTATGGAATGCTGCTGATGCTAAAATTTAAGCCTGGTGGGACTCATTCACCACCCACGGTGAATGTGATCCGAGGGATATTTTCACTGAAAATTGAAGTATCTCTAATGCTTAAAAATTCTACACCATTAGAAAGAGCTTGATGTCTTTATTCTAGTGCAACTTGAATGGGGCAAAAAGGAGTCTGTTTGCACAAGTTATGATCACTCAAACCTTGGGTCAAACTGCTATCACGGGGCATCTAGAAAGTGGAAAAAATGATTGTCTCAAAAATTGACAAAAGTAGTTTCAAATCGAAGAGCTCATTGAGACAATTTCGGCAATGTTTGTTTCATCGAAATCCGACATCGTATGCTCGAGATATGGGTAGTCAAAGTTCTGTTGACTTGATGGTACAAGGGTGATGTCATCAGTCAGTCCGTACTGTATGAAATCTGATGCAGTCCAGCCAGTTTATGACATGTGCAATTTGTACAAGCCAATCAAATCGTGACACGTGTACATCCTAGTGATGTGGCATCCCCGTACATACAGTCAGAATAGTGGCATCCCAGTTAGCATGTAGATCAGTGAACACGTAAAAAATGTCAGCCAATAGGAACTTGCCACGTGGCACCGTCCTGGTGTGACACATGGTTCTTTCGTAGCCCTGCATCTTCCATCGGCGAGTTAGTTTTGTTTAACAAAAAGTTCTAATCGGTTTGAACCCGTGACCTCCCTCCAAACACTCGGTCGTTCCCATCATTAGAGTATGAGAAAAAGTTTAACTATTAATAGCTATTTGTTTGTTTTGTTAAATTATCAGTGAGAAATTATGGAGAAAACACTAACTGTCAGGCTTTGAACCCACGATGCCCGGGCTCACAAAATATAAGGTGGTCGTTGGACCATCGAATGGTCCTTAAGGAATATGTGGCATCGGTGGTTTTTCTTGAATGTTGTAAAACCGATTGCCTTTGTTTAAAAACAAACTCACCTAAAATTAAATAAAAAATAGACAAACAAATCTCCTAAGTAGTGATAGCCCGAGAAGGGCTTGAAACAAAAAAATATATTATATTTTGAAAAGATTATAGGAGATATATTATTGTTATGTTAATATAAGAATGGGGGATTTGAAGATATTATGGGGAGATAAGGAAGATTTTGAAAATCAATTGGTTATGAACCAATTTGAGTAATTTTTTTGTACAAAAAGGGGGAGGTATGCTCTTAGGAACTAATCAGAATTTTCAAGTCCAGGTGGTGAAGTATTGAATCAGAGAAACAGGGAGATTTTCTAAGGAGATTATTTTGAGCCTTTTTTGTAAGTCGGAGTATTGTCATGTTGCCGAAGTGCTCTTGGTACAATTGTAATTCTATTTTTGGAGATTAATCGGATCGGTCTCACTCTATTGGAGCAGACCCAAAGACGTAGTCACGTTTGTGGTGAACTCCGTTATCAAATCGTTTGCACTCTCTCTCTCTCTTCTTCCTTCTCAATTTCATTCTTTTCACCTTCAGTTTTTAATGCATAATTTCAATAATGTATGCATGAATTGTATTTCTGCTTAATTCACATGTTATTGTGTTAATTTTGTTTATGTAATTTGGATTTTATGATTTGTAAACATCAAGCATTCAAATGCAATTAGTCTAGATCCTAATCAGATCAAGTGGTATCAAAGCTTTTGGGTGACTATTATTGTAGTTGTTTTGAATGCTAACAAGATCCATGATTTGAAAGGGCGAAGGCAAGCTTGAGGACTAGAGCAGAAATTTCACAGCATGGTAGAGTCAATTTATCTTGGTTAGAATTCATTAATGCTCTTAAAAAAAAATTCTATCCCTTAGGTCACATGCAACAATTAATGATGAATTGGCAAGTGTTTAAACAAGGGAAAGGTCAAACTGTCCAAGAGTACACCCATGAATTTAAAAAGAAGGCTATTGCATTAAATGTACCTTTGTACACCCAGGATACTTTGTTAAAGTACATAGGTCTTCATTCATATCTCAGACATTCCATTTTGGTATTGAACCCTTGTAATTTGGATGAAGTGTCTGCTCAAGCGACACACTTAGAGTCAAGGGGAAAGGGTTCTTTCATTGATAATGAGAACTTTGTAAATAAATCTTCTAAGAATGCAGAGACAGGGAAAGGATAGAAGACAACTACAGTCAAGAAGGATGACAAGCTTTCTTACTCTCATTGTGATAGGAAGGGTCATGATGAAGATCATTGTTGGAAGTTGCATCCCGAATTGAAGCCTAAGTGGGCTCAGAGACATAATCAGAAACATAAGTGTAAGGAGAAAGCCACAAATGTTGTTATGGATCCTAGTTCTGATTTTGATGATGAAACTAAGATAATAGCTATGGGTTTGAAAGGTAAAGATCCTAATTCTAGTGTTTCCTTTGATAGTTGTGCTTCTACTTCCAAAGTTAATGATGTCTCTGAAGATAAGAAAAGGAATGAGTTGTTTCATTTAAGGGTTGTTGCTAAGAACATTAAAATTGATGCATTCATAGATAGTGGTTCGCAAGTTAACTTAATTTATGAAGATGATGTAGGAAACTTGGGATTGAAAACTACACAGCATAAGAAACCTTATCCACTAGGCTGGATTTGCGAGAATGATAAATTACAAGTAACAAAACAATGCAGTTTAAAATTTACAATCACTATCAAGTTTGTGGATGAAGTACAGTTTGATGTGGTTCCACTAGATATATGTGGGATATTTTTTGGTAGCCCTTACCTTTATGATCGGAAAGCTATTTTCTACAAGGAAAAGAATCATTATCATTTGTTTAAAGATGGCATATAGTATATTGTACATTCTCACAAGACTAAGACTGGTCGTTCTTTTACAAACATAGGGCAATTAAAGAGGGTGATTAATGCAAGTAAAGATTTAACTCTTATGTCTATTAGCACAGGTTGTTCTAGATAGGAACTTGGAGTAGCTAACCAGGGTTAGATGTCACAAGATGCACCCACAATATAGCATGAGGGAATGATGATTGAAAGAATTGATGGTCCCTTAGGTAAAAATGTGTTTGTTGTTAGAGATTGATATGTTGTTGATTTGTTCCCTTTCATAACTGCATTATTGTTCAGCTTCATGCTAGTCAATTTTTGTTGGTTAGTGGCTATGATAGTTGATGTAGATGATTATGGAAGTGACAAAGTGATGTTTATGTTCAACAATGTTGTTGTAGTCTTTGTTGTGATTGTGAGCAAGGTATACGGATGTACAGATGATACTAGACAAGTGGGGAGGCCAAGTCCTCACTTAATGTTTGAATAAATGCCACTTTTGGAGGTCTAAAAGTTCTCCAGTGGGGGGGCCTGATCCATGGGATATTTTCATTAAAAATTGAAGTATCTCCAATGCTCGAAAATTCTACACCATTAGAAAGAGCTCGATGTCCTGATTCTAGCACAACTTGAATGGGGCAAAAAGGAGTCCATTTGCACAAGTTATGATCAGTCAAACCTTGGGTCAAACTTCCATCACGGGGCATCTAGAAAGTGGAAAAAATGATTGTCTCAGAAATTGATGAAAGTAGTTTCAAATCTAAGAGATCATCGAGATGATTCTGGAAACGTTCGTTTTGTCAAAATCCGACATCGTATGCTCGAGATATGGGCAATCAAAGTTCTGTTGACTTGATGGTACAAGGGTGATGTCATTAGTCAGTCTGTACTATACATAATCTGATGCAGTCCAGCTAGTTTATGACATGTGGCATTTGTACGAGCCAATCAAATCATGACACGTGTACATCCTGGTGATGTGGCATCACCGTACATACAATCAACACAGGGGCATCCCAGTCAGCATGCAGATCGGTGAACACGTCAAAAATGTCATCAAATAGGAACTTGCCATGTGGCACCCTCCTGGTGTGACACGTGGCTCTTTAACAACCCTGCATCTTCCATTGGCAAGTTAGTTTTGTTTAACAAAAATTTTTAACAGGTTTGAACCTGTGACCTCCCTCTAAACACTCGGACGTTCCCACCGTTAGAGTATGAGCGACAGTTTAACTATAAATAGCTATCTGTTTATTTTGTTAAATTATCGGCGCGAAATTATGGAGAAAACACTAACTGTTGGGGTTTGAACCCATGATGCCCATGCTAGCAAAATATAAGGTGGTTGTTGCACCATCGAATGGTCCTTAAGGAATATGTGGCATCGGTGGTTTTTCTTGAATGTTGTAAAACCGATTGCCTTTGTTTAAAAACAAACTCACCTAAAATTAAATAAAAAATAGACAAACAAATCTCCTAAGTAGTGATAGCCTGAGAAGGGCTTGAAACAAAAAATTATATTATATTTTGAAAAGATTATAGGAGATATATTATTGTTTTGTTAATATAAGAATGGGGGATTTGAAGATATTATGGGGAGATAAGGAAGATTTTGAAAATCAATTGGTTATGAACCAATTTGAGTATTTTTTTGTATAAAAAGGGGGAGGTATGCTCTTAGGAACTACTCAGGATTTTCAAGTCGAGGTGGTGAAGTACTGAATCAAAGAAACAGGGAGATTTTCTAAGGAAATTATTTTGAGCCTTTTTGTAAGTTGGAGTATTGTCATGTTGCCGAAGTGCTCTTGGTGCAATTGTAATTCTATTTTTGGAGATTAATCGGATCGGTCTCACTCTATTGGAGCAGACCCAGAGACGTAGTCACGTTTGTGGCGAACTCCGTTATTAGATCGTTTGCACTCTCTCTCTCTCTTCTTCCTTCTCAATTTCATTCTTTTCACCTTCAGTTTTTAATGCATAATTTCAATAATGTATGCATGAATTGTACTTCCGCTTAATTCACATGTTATTGTGTTAATTTTTTTTATGTAATTTGGATTTTATGATTTGTAAACATCAAGCATTCAAATAAAATTAGTCTAGATCCTAATCAGATCAGAATGAGTCCACTTTTGAATTTATATATTTTCAAAGGTGGATTTTGAAGCTTCTGATCTACAATTTGATGTTCTATAGGTGTTTTCTTCCAAAACTCTGATTTATGGGTCTGAAATGAAATGTTTTTGGTATTTTGACTTGTTTAATGAGAAGAAGAATTGAGCAACCTTGCAACCTGATCTTCAATGATTTCCAAGCTTACAATAGACCTAAATCTCAAAACACACAAGAAGAGAGAGAAATGTAAAATGTTAGGGCATGGGGGTTTGCCTTGGTGAAACCCCATTTAGGTAATTAAACCAAAATGATGAAAGAACAAAATGAAACATACACTAATGGAGTAGATTATCTTTCCATGATGTTTGATCTTGAATTTTTGTAGCAATGGAGGAAGATTCAACCCTTGAATGTCCTTAGAAGCTTTATTAATGACTTGCAATGTTAAAACCTTAAGTTGCTTGATTTGAGATGGAAGATTGGTGGATGAATATGTGAGTTAAGTTAATGGATGAATAGATGTAAAAATGAGTTTAGAGATGTTATTTTATGGGAAGTTCACCTTATTTTCCTATTAATTGGATCCCTAAGGCCGAGATGGAGAAAAATTAAACTTAAAACCTAATTTTTCCCACTCAAAACCCTGAAAATGGCTAAAATGGGACTCATTCACCACTAATGGTGAATGGGTCCCACCTAGATGGGACTAATTTGCCACTAATGGTGAATGGGTCCCACAGGGGCCATTTTTGGTAGCTAGAATGTAGAGAAGTAAGAAAATTAAGGTTCTATGATGACTATGTCCGTTATTTGATCAATTAAGCCTCAGGATGCACAATATGGGTTAAGAGGGGCCAATTAATGATGATTTGAATTTCAAATGGGACTTGGGACACACAAATCAATGTGAAAGTGTGATTAAATACACTTTACAACACTAAAATGAGGACCACATAGCCTAGGAAGGAACAAGAACCAATGTGAATGTGTGGGGCACATTACAACATTAGTCTATCATTGAATTTATTTCAAAAACCTTCTAGATTGATGTAATAATATTATAAAACACATTTTATAATGTTGAGTTAGGGAGAAATAGGTTTATTAAGTATAGAAAAGCGTGAAATTCCTTTACAAGACTTTACAACACCTTTACAACACACTGTTAAGAGTATGTTATTCAATTTGTAAGGGTCCAAGGCCTAGTGTGGATGCATCAAATGCATCACAACACTATATTAAGACCTCACTAAGTCAATCTGTCATGAATTAATCCCATGTCAAGCAAAGGGTCATTTTTTCTATGACACAACTTTGTCTTGTAGTCTTCTTTACAACTTGTTTCATTTGAATGTGTATGCACTTCTCTTGTGCTTCAAAGTGATCTAGAGAATCAAAAGCATTTTAGTGACATTGATTTTCTAAAATATTACCTACACACTTCAAGTTTTGGTTTAAAATTTAACAAATCATGCAAGTGTGAAGAAAAGGCATTGTGTGTGTTCCCTCCTAAGTTTGTTAGGTGGTCAAACTACAAATTTACTTCTTCGCTATTGTGTGTCTTTAGAGATCCTACCTTGGTGGGAAAAAGTACTCACCCCAAGGGAATGACTCAAATCGGTAATGAGCTAATGCCAAGCTACTCTCAACCAATATATAAATTCGAATGTTGAGGAAACTCAACATTACAAGTGCTCATATGGAAAAATTTATCTCATATTGGATTGGTGCTTGTATGGAAAGAATCCCTTTCCAAATCCTTTGCTAAGCTCCATGATATGTTGATGATATGTTGATGATCAAAATGAGGAATTGTGGAGTGGACAAAATTAGCTCTCCATTGAAGAGAGTAACTTTGCATGAGGGTTGTGGATCAAGTTGTGGAGGATTAAATCAATGGAGATGATCTCTATTTATAGAATAGAATGATAGAAAAGTGCCAAACATGGAGGATGTGGGACTAAAGATCCACAAATGAGAAGAGGACCATTTCCAACATGTGAGAGGTTGAGGAATGAGCACATTTTGGTCAATGTGCCAAAGAGGGGGAGATTTGAAATTTGAATTTGAGAGTTAAATGCTAAGTTTGAACTTTGCAAGAGACATGTAAGACCTATTAAATGCCTTGTTGTATGTACATGTCAACTTGGGGGGAGACTCAAATTTGGAGAATATTCCTCAAAGATGCCATGTTGATAGAAAATGATGAATTTAATAAATCAATAAATTGATTTATTTGTGCGAGTGGGAAAAGCTAGAGGATGTGAATGGTGATTAGGATTAGCATTAAACATGGATTTGATTAATTAAGAGAGGATTAGGGGTTTTGACCTATTTGACTTAGATTTAGGGATTTAAACTAAATGAAAGGGAGATGAAAGGTGATTTAAGATTTAATTAAATAAAGGTTTGATTTATTTAATTAAAAGGATGGTGATAGGCTTAAATTAAATAAAGTTAATTTATTCAATTTAAATGGATGATCCTTAGAGATTGAACTAAATGAACTTGATTTACCTGGTGAATGGATGAATGTGAATTTGATTTACTTAATGAGTGGATGAATGTGATGCTAATTAAGTGCACAATGCTAATTTCATGTGTCTACAATAACAAAACAACAAATTCTCATTTGACTCCGCCAACACAAAAACTATGCACAAAGGAGAAAAGGACGAAATCTCATCTGTAGGAAATGCTTGATGCATAGTTATGAAATATAAGCATATAGTCACATATAGTTCGTAATCAACATATAGTCTGTTGTATTTTGTATCAAACAAGTTGATACTTTGAATTATGCACCTATCTATTTATTATAAATAATCAGCATTAGTCAACATATACTTGTTTTTGTATTAGACAAGTTGACACACTCTAGGTTATGACAACTAGAATTTGATGTTTACTGTTATGACAACTAGAATTTGGTGTTTACTGCATTTATGTTTACTTTCAGTTGTGAACAATGTTTTGTAACCTTTATAATATTACATAAATATATTAAGTCACCTTAAAGCCTTTTATTTAAAGAAAGAAAAAAATTTACTAGAACATTTTATTTTTAGTTTCTTCATGGATAGTAGAAGCATGAATGCTTAATTAGTAATGAATTTTTTTTACTATAAATCAATAAAAACATTAAAAAATTCTTCAACAAATTTTACTCCAATGTTTGTAAATTTTTAATGGTTCAAATAAATCATTTTTTATAAAGAATATAAAAAAAACATTTTTTCTTCATTTTCATTGGGCAAGATTTTCATTTTCATGAATAGAGGAAGCACACAAAGTCACAATAAGAGTAAAATGAATGACACGTGGCCTCTTTGTTTGCCAAATTTTAAAGGTTTTTTAAATGAATGATGTGTTGCTTCACTTGGAGTTTTAGCATCAAACATATACAGTCATAACTTATTAACAATTTGAAAAAATCATTTTAATAATTTTATAACTTACATTAATATTTATAACTGTGAATATATATTTTTGTAGGTTTAGATTATAGTTTAATTCTTAATTTTATACTCTATGTTAAAATTAATTAGAATGTATTTACAAAAAACATTTAAAAAACTTACAATTATTTTATATTATAACTATTTTAAAATATATTTTTAGAATGTTTTAGAAATAAATTATGAATATATATTTTTGTATTTTTAGATTATAGCTTAATTCTTATTTTCTACTCTGAATTTAATTAATTACAATGTATTCATTAAAAAAAAAAAAAATATATAATTATTTTATTTTATAATTATTTTTATTAATTTATGTTTTTTAGTTATATTATTTATGTTGGATATAAAATATTCCATCAAAAAATATTGTTATATTATAAGTATTTTTTAATATTATTTAAAAAAAATAAAATTTATAAAATTTTAGAAATAAAATATAATTATTTTTATTAATTTATATTTTTTTAGTTATATTATTTTTGTTGGATATAAAATATTGCATCCAAAAATAAAATAAAAAATAAATATATATATATATATATATATATATATATATATATATATATATATTTTAAATTTTAAATTTTAAATTTTGAACTGAATAAATAGATATTAAACTTTCATAATTTTCATTTTTTTTGAACTTTTAAGAATTGTAAATAGAAAAAAATGTTTTGTACATAAATTATAGATAAATCAATTAAATTATAATAAATAAAAAGTTAGTGGGTTTAAGGATAAATTTGTAGTATATTAAGGATTCAAACTGACTACTTCTTTTCCTAATTTTGATTGGACAAGATATTTTGTTATAGATCTTATTTATATACACTTGTATCTACATGGTATAATTAGCCGATGGGCTATTATAGGTGGGAATTCCACCGGAAAAGTCTTACTGTTTGGAAATTTTTCAGGCTTCCAACTGCCAGATTTGGTAAGTACTCTGAGAAATTTTTATAGTTTACCACTGCGGGATTGTGGTAGGTACTCCATGTCCTCGTATCTTGTTTCTCATAAATATTGGAGTTGACGAGGGCCATTTGCCACACTTGCCTGCAGAGAAAAGGGTTGCTCATGCCATTAATATGGCATGGTGACCCATTTTCTATGGGGGCCATCTGTCACACGTGCCTGCAGAGAAAAGGGACGCTCGTGCCATTAATATGGCATGGTAATCCATATGCTGGGATAGAAATGAGAGTCTGTAAAGGAAGTTTGACACAACATCTATAAACGCATATTCTTAGGCAGTCTAATATAATCTTTTACGAGAGGTGGGCGGTAGAGGTGGAGAGGGGAGAAAAGAGAGGGAGGGTGTTGAGAGGAGGCTCTGGTGTCTCCATCTGGGCACTTAATTCTAGAACTGAAACTATTCTATTTGTATTTCCTCAATGTTCTACATCTTGCTCCTCCTCTCTCATCAAATGTGATGGCGAGTTCTACATCTTGCTTCTCCTCTCTCATCAAATGTGATGGTGATTTCTTCTTCCTCAGGCTTGTGATTTCAGACCTCAGGGGTGTAATCCACTGCAATCTCTTTTAGCCTCATGGTTTCATAAACCAATGGAGGAGTTTTACATCTGCCATATGCATTGGCTACAGAATGCATTGAGCATGTGCAATATATTTGGTGCCTCTGCATTAAGCTTGTTGAATGGAGTCCTTTGGCTTAAAGTTCATCTCACTAGAGCTCAGCTTGATAAAATGATGGCCGAAAGCCAAGATAGGTCTGAGACTATAGAGGAAATCCTGTAGACGTGCTTAGAATAGGCTCAAAAGATGGACATCGAAGAGGAGGAGCCAAAACAAAGCAGGCTTCCATGGAAACTTGCACTAGAGAGCAGTCCTGAAACTTGTCACAATTAAGAATTCTGGTTATAACTATTTTGAGAGAATTTTTCGCATCATTCATCATTTTGATAATACGATCCAGAATAATTTCTTAAAAGATCTCTCGCACAGTTGTCGTCAGAAGCATTCTTGATTATTTAAGGAATTTGACAATAATATTATCTCTGCAAACTAAAATCTCATGAAATAAAATCTCATGTAAAGTTATTTCCTTCTTAGATTTAGAGTTATGGTTTGAGAAGGATATATTTAACTAAGTTCACTCTGGACATAATCTCGCCTTTTATCTCTTAAAGATTTTAGGCCTTTACAGTTTACAAGACTTTGATCCATTCTTTATGCTAAAACGTATTGTTTGTTCATGCAATGCAGGGAAATCAGGTAAGATGTTCTGTGGGTGAGCCATTAATTCTCAAAAGCTGGCAGTGAACTACATTTACACTCCTTTTGCTACTTGGATGCATCGCTCAGTAACCTCTTGAAATCACCTCTAGATTTGACACAATATAATGTCACCTAACTTGACATGATTTCAGCTACATATTGTTGCGGTGGAATCTCTACTCGAGGAAAATTTGGGTCGTATTTAATCAAGAGATTATAAATCCCCATATTCGCTAGGATTAGCAAGATAACAGATGGAAGTAATCTAAAACCTATGCAAAGAAGCTTTAGTCCATCAACCATAACATCGATTCCTGAATCGTATCACTTCCTTTTTAGGTAGCTGCAATTGTACCTTTGTTTATTCTTAGACGTTGAAATAGATATCTTCACCCTCCCCATATTCAGTGCAGCAGATTGTGATGAGATGTCTCAGAATTTATTACGGGAGGTGTAAGTTTTTTTTTATTAAGTTTCTTTATCTATTCCCTTCCTTTATTTAATAGAAAAATAGAAGATTAAAAATGTAATTTTTAAACTTTAAGTAAGTTTATTTGTTATTGGATGAAATTAAGTTATTTTTTTCTGAGAAACATGGAAATCAGTTGCATTGTCAAATAACATAATAATAATATCATAAATATTGTAAATATTATTATTGGCAATAGAAAATAAATAGCACTTTTCTATCTTATTATAAAATAATAGCAATGGCAGTTGAATGGTTATTATACTAGTTAAATGATGATAAGAATTATAACTATATTGGTTAATTTGAGGTAATAATATTATTGTTAGGCTTAAATGTATTTCAAATAATAATAAGATTAATGTGATAAAAATAATAAGTAATATTTATATTAAAGAGCTTTTCTATAGTAATATATTTATGACAATAATTAAATTATATATACAATATGATTTATAATTATAATATTATTTTGGAGAATAATATTATATTGTAGTATTAAATTAAAGTGATATAATATTTACAGAACAGAGAATTCACATTCAGTGCTATGAGTAAGGTTATTGTGGTTGATTTAGTAGTAATAAAAAATTACTATTGTAATAAGAGTAAATATTATTGTTAGTATTAAGAGGATATTTTGAGAGTAAATGTTAATATGATTATTCAGGGTTAATTATTTGATATTATTATTTTTATTTAGATGGAAGTAATTTTAGTAAGGTAAATTGAGATTAAAAATAAAATTAAAATAAAATGGTTGTTGAAAGTGAATCTATTTCGGTGATAATGGTAATGATTAAATGGGTTAAATTGTTGTTTAAGATTAAATGGTTTAAGCTAGGTTAAAGATGATGATCATTATAAGCTTATTGATTTAGTTATAATGTTTATATGAGATAATTGATAATATTACAAATGATTAGATTGGTGATTTAAAAGACAATATGATGGTCACCAGTTATATGTTGGGAAGGAGAATGATATCATTTATGTTTAAATTATGGTTAATGATAATAATAATGTAGCATGGAAAAGTGAATATTCAAAGGGGTTTACCCCATGTATAAAAAAAATTAGTAAAATATTGGTATGGAGTAATATTAAACTAATCTCCAATTGATAATAAGGAATTGTTGGATTTGAGCAAAATAATAGTATTATTATAAAGAATTAATAATAATAGTAGTGGTAAAATTTGTAAATTATAAAATACTAAAAGGGTGGTGTAGTAATCTATTTAGTAATATTATTTTACAAATAAATAATATTATTGTTAATGGATAGAATAATAATAAAATTACTATTATAATTCGTGAGTAAATATTATTGTTAAACTAAAAGAGTTGTATTAATGTAAAATTGAGCTTTGAGAATAATTGTAAATTATGATGGCTAAATAGTAAGCTTACTATTGGCTTATCATTTTAACCCTTGGTCTACTGGTGAAGTTGAAAGGTTCAAAATGAGCCCACCATGGATGAAGTTTTGCTGAGTGCAAAGGCTCCGACACAAAAAAGGGATGACGTCGGGATTGTGCCCAGGCGAATTTGACGGAATGGATACCCCTCAGTCCGTGGCTCTTAGCATTATTCATAAGAAGAAGAAAACATTCCGACAGTATTACAATTTTCATAAGTTATCTTTGACTAGTTGTAGTTATATCCTATAGATTTTATTTTATTTTAGTTTCTTTTGCACGGATTATAGAGTTGTCTAATATGAAATTGAGAAAGAAGAAGAGAGAGAGAGTGCAAACAATCTGATAATGGAGTTCGCCACAAACGTGACTACGTCTCTGGGTCTGCTCCAATAGACTGAGACCGATCTGATTAATCTCCAAAATTGAAATTACAATTGCACCAAGAGCACTTCGGCAGCATGACAATACTCTAACTTACAAAAAGGCTCAAAAATAATCTTTATAGAAAAATCTCCCTATTCCTCTGATTCAATTCTTCACCACCTACACTTGAAAATTCTGAGTACCAAACTCACTCCTACACTCCCCTTTTATACATCAAGTTTACTCAAATTGGCCTCTAACCAATTGATTTTACAATATTTCCTATATCCCCTTTACATGGAAAAATACTTGAAAATCCCGCCATAATTACATAATAATCTTTTTAAAAATATTACCTTAGCCCCTCTTATCCCTTATTCGGGCTTTAACTATTTCCAATAGTTACAACTAATCCTTTTTAAAGGATTATTGTTTTACAACTAGAGGGAATTTATTAAATTAAGGAGTATTTCATTTCTAAATTTCCACAAAACCATCCAATGCCACTTGTATTTTAAAGCCATACAATAAACAATGTTGATTTGAAATTCTTATTTAAAATAGGGGATGAGTTTGGTTACGGTCTATTTACATCCCTTAAAAATAGGGATCAATTTGTTTTCCCTCAAAGAACGTAGCCTATGATTTTTTTAAAAAAATAATGGAGATCCCCTTTTATAGGGAGGGCCACATTTTTTTCTTAAAGAAGTGATTTAATTATTAATATGGAGGGCATGGATGTTATTAATTAATTTATTTTTATATATATATATTTTTAAATAAAACCATGTCCAACAAATTGCCGCCACGTGTAACTTCGGGAAGCCACCATGTGTCACCTCATGATTCATCCATGTCATCATGATGACGTCATACTGACATCATCATTGTACTTTCAAGTCAACCTAGTAAACCACGAGCTTTGACCTTCCATATCTTACACATACGAGCTCCGATTTGCACAAACGAACACCGTCAGAAAGCTCTTGCCGAGCTCTTCGCATTGACATCAATTTTGACCACTTTTGGTGACATAAAATTTTGACCTTTTTTTCTTGGCTTGGGCCCTAAGTTGACCAGTTGTTGACTAAACTTTGACCGGCAATAACTTGGGCTTCGTAGCTCTGTATGACTCCATTCAAGTTGTGTTGGAATCAGGACATTGAGCTCTTTTTGATGGCACTAAAATTTGGAGTATTAGAGATTCTTCAATTTTTAGAGAAAATATCCACCAGATTAGGTCTCCCCACTCGAGAACTTTTGGACCTCCGAAAGTGGCATTTATTCAAACATCAAGTGAGGACATGGCCTCCCCACTTGTCCTGTGTCCTATCTACATCTATATACCTGGCTCACAAACACAATGAAGACTGCAACAACATTGTTGATCATAAACATCATTCTATCACTTCCATAAGCATCTACATCAACTGTCATAGCCACTAACCAACAAAAATTGACTAGCATCAAGCTAAACAATAATGCAGATATGAAAGAGAACAAATCAACAACATATGGATCTTTCACATGAGAAACATTTTTACCCAAGGATCCATCAATGCTTTCAATCATCATTCCCTCATGTTGTACTGTGGGTGCATCCTGTGACATGTGACCTTGGTTAGCTACTCCAAGTTCCTGCCTAGAACCACCTGTGTTGATAGACATAAGAGTTAAATCTTTACTTGCATTAATCACCCTCTTTAATTGCCCTATGTTTGTAAAATAATGATCAATGTTAATCCTGTGAGAATGTACAATATATTGAATGCCATCTTTAAACAAATGATGATGATTCTTATCCCTATAGAAAATAGCTTTCCGATCATATAAATAAGGGCTACCCAGAATTACCCCACAAATATCTAGTGGAACCACATCAAACTGTACTTCATCCACAAACTTACTAGTGATTGCAAATCTCAAAGTGCATTGTCTTGTTTCTTGCATTTTATCATTCTCACAAATCCAGCCTAGTGGATAAGGTTTCTTATGCAGTGCAGTTTTCAATCCCAAGTGTCTTACAACATCTTCAGAAATTAAGTTAACTTGAGAACCACTATCTATGAGTGCATCATTCCTAATGTTCTTAGCAACAACCCTTAAATGGAAAAGCTCATTCATTTTCTTATCTTCAAAGACATCATTCACTTTATAAGTAGAAGCACAACTATCAAAGGAAACACTGGAAATAGGAGATTTACATTTCATACCCATAGTTGTTATCTTAGTTTCATCATCAGAATCGAAACCAAGATCCAAAACAGCATTTGTGGATTTCTCCCTACCCTTTTTTTTTTTTCTATCTCTAAGCCCACTTAGGCTTCAATTCCTAATGCAACTTCCAACAATGATCTTCATCATGACCCTTCCTATCACAATGAGAGCATGAAAGCTTGTCATCCTTCTTGACTATAGTTGTCTTCTTTCCTTTCCCTGTCTCTGCATTCTTAGAAGATTTCTTTACAGAGTTATCATTATCAATGAAAGAACCCTTTCTCCGTGACTCTAAGTGTGTAGCTTGAATAGACACTTCATTCAAATTACAAGGGTTCAATACCAAAATGGAATGTCTAACATATGAATGAAGACCTCCTATGTACTTTAACAAAGTATCTTGGGTGTACAAAGGTACATTTAATGCAATAGCCTTCTTTCTAAATTCATTGGTGTACTCTTGGACAGTTTGACCTTTCCCTTGTTTAAACACTTGCCAATTCATCATTAATTGTTGTATGTGACCTAAGGGATAGAATTTCTTTTTAAGAGCATTAATAAATTCTGACCAAGACAAATTGACTCTACCATGTTGTGAAATTTCTGCTCTAGTTCTACTCTCCCACTAGGTGAGAGCTGAACCTCCCAACCGAAGAGTGGCTAACTGGATCCTAGAAGCATCATCAAAGAGATTTTGGACTCTACAATAAACTTCTACTTGCTGAATCCAATCATCTAGTTTTTCAGCATCTAATTCACCATAATACTTGGGTAGTTCAAATTTAACATCTAGTTTAATTTGAGGCTTATTTACACCCTTAAAAGGATTACCAGAAAGAGAATGTGTAGAAGAAGGAGAATGAGGAGAAGAAGGATTAACAAAATTAACACATTAACATGTGAATGAAGTGAAAATATAATTCATGCATACATTATTGAAATTATGCATTAAAAACTGAAGGTGAAAAGAATGAAATTGAGAAATAAGAAGAGAGAGAAAGTGCAAACAATCTGATAATGGAGTTCGCCACAAAGGTGACTACATCTCTGGGTTCGCTCCAATAGAGTGAGACGGATCCAATTAATCTCCAAAATTGAAATTACAATTGCACCAAGAGCACTTCAGTAGCATGACAATACTCTGACTTACAAAAAGGCTCAAAAACAATCTCCTTAGAAAAATCTCCATATTCCTCTAATTCAATTCTTCACCACCTACACTTGAAAATTCTGAGTACCAAACTCACTCCTAAACTCCCCTTTTATACATCATGTTTACTCAAATTGGCCTCTAACCAATTGATTTTACAATATTTCCTATATCCCCTTTACATGGAAAAATACTTGAAAATCCCCCCATAATTACATAATAATCTTTTTAAAAATATTACCTTAGCCCCTCTTATCCCTTATTCGGGCTTTAACTATTTCCAATAGTTACAACTAATCCTTTTAAAAGGATTATTGTTTTACAACTTGGGAGAATTTATTAAATTAAGAAGTATTTTGTTTCTAAATTTCCACAAAACCATCCAATGCCACTTGTATTTTAAAGCCATACAATAAACAATGTTGGTTTGAAATTCTCATTTAAAATAGGGGATGAGTTTGGTTACGGGCAATTTACATCCCTTAAAAATAGGGATCAATTTGTTTTCCCTAAAAAAACGTAGCCTAAAAAATAGCATGATTTTTTTTTAAAAATAATGGAGATCCCCTTTTATAGGGAGGGCCACATTTTTTTTCTTAAGGAAGTGATTTAATTATTAAAATGGAGGGCATGGCTGTTATTAATTTTTTTTATTATATATATATATATATATATATATTTAAATAAAGCCATGTCCAACAAATTGCTGCCATGTGTAACTTCAGGAAGCCACCATGTGTCACCTCATGATTCATCCATGTCAGCATACTGACGTCATCATTGTACCTTCAAGTCAACCTAGTCAACCACAAGCTTTGACCTTCTATATCTTGCACATACGAGCTCCGATTTGCACAAAACGAACACTGTCGGAAAGCTCTTGCCGAGCTGTTCACGTTGAAATCAATTTTGACCACTTTTGGTGACATCAAATTTTGACCTTTTTTTCTTGCCTTGGGCCCTAAGTTGACTAGTTGTTGACTAAACTTTGACTAGCAATAACATGGGCTTCGTAGCTCTGTTTGACTGAAATTTGGAGTATTAGAGATTCTTCAATTTTTAGTGAAAATATCCACCGGATTAGCTTTTGTAGAAATTTAAAGTCTAATTTTTCTCTTCAATGTTTGCTCTATTCTTTCTAGTTGATTTTTGCATCTGAAACTCTGATTTGCAACTTGTAGATGTCTTTCAATGATCTCCAATGCAAGTTGACAAATTTGATAACTTTGAACACTTGACAACTTTCTCCAAACTTTCTCTTCAATATTTCTTCAACCTAGATCTGTTAATCACACACTAAAGAGAGGGAAAAATGTTGTTTTGTTAGTAGAAAGGGGTTTTACTTTGTCAAAACCTATTTTGCTAATAAAATCTTGAAATAAAATGAAATAGGAAAGGAGAATGATGAATGAAAAAAATGTAATGTTACAACTCGCCAAACCCTAGCAATAAATTGTTTCAAAAATGTATGAAATGGCTCCAATGGATGCAAATCTAGAATCTTGCTTGAATGTGATAGATCTTGAATTGAATGCTAGCACGATTCATAAAATCCTACATCACAATTGTTAGCTCAAAAATAAACATGATGCATGGTCACTTTGACATGATGCGTGATACTTGAATGTTCCTCTAAAACACTTGATAATCAACTCTTGGAGACTCTTGAAGGCTCTTGAAAGCTCAAGTTTGCTACAACAATGCTCATTCATCTTGCTAGGTGATCTCATGAATGCTTAGGTGAAAATGAGTGAAAGAAACTTGTATTTGTACTTGTTTATGACAAATTTCTTGAAATTACAATACTACAAGCCGACATCAAATCTAAGAGAATAAAATACTACCAAGAATTTGAATTAAATTTGACTGTCGGTCACATGGGAATCATATGCCAGAAGTGGCATGTGAGTCCCATTAGGCTTAACTAAGACACACATTTTTCAAAAATGCTTAGAATGGTGTAAAATCCAGATCGGGGCCCTAAAACCTAGGTCTGACCCATACATCCAAGGTGGCGTATGAGTCCCAGATCACTAAATTTGGGCCACACAACCTAAAAACACCTGAATTATAATTGGATCTTGGTTCATGTCGAGATTATTGTTGAAAAGATGCATTAAATGGGGCTTGTGTGTAAAATAAGGCCAATTAAAGTTTAAAAATTCCCAATTATTTAATAAAACCCTAGATTAATGTGAAAGTGTGTTACAACACTTTACAACAATCTAAATAAGGCACCAATAAGCTCATTTAGTTCACAAGGGCCCAAGACCTAATGCGAATATGTTAGAAACATTACAACACTAAATCAAGGCCATGTTAGGGAGTCCTTTTCCTGTTATTACAACACTCATTACCTTGGAGAAACTCAAAATAAGTCTACTTGACTAGAGCAATTAAATATTATTTTGGTAGGCCTGATTTTGAAATGTAACAACCAATAGTTGACCCCTTAATTTGTATATGTGTAGGTCATGTTCATAATTAGTTACATGGTAGAATTTTATCAAACTATGTTGCCATTCATAAAAAATGACTTTTCCTTTCTTTATTTGGAAATAATGAGAAGAGAATTGTTAGGTCCAAGCATGAATAAATAATTAATTTAAATTCTTCCAAATGAGAAAACTTATGACTCTATTTTTTGGTTGGTGCTCCATTACCATACTAGACACTTCTATAAAATTATTGCTAAGGTGCTAGAGGCTTGTGATGTAGGGTATCATCATAAATAAACAAATAGGTTTCCTGGAAGAAGATATATTCTTGAAAAATCTATACTTTTATTGAGAAACTAATGAATGGACTCAACAATTTGAACAAAATACTTTACTAGTCAAATTAGACTTCCACAAAGCAGTTGATGGAATATATTAGAATTTCATTCCTAAAATTTTGTGATAGCTAGATTTAAGACCTCAAATTCATGTACATGATCAAATGCTACTCAAAAACTGTAATATTGAGATAATAATTAATAGCTCAAATATCTAAATTTTTCCCTTTATAATGTTCAATTAGATTGGGTTGTCAACTATCCCCATTTTTATTATATTCGCTCATTGGCAGATCCTATATTTATTATAAAGATCCAATCAATTGAAATTTATAAGTGGCATTTCCATCCCTCAAGATATATTTTTTAGGATGAAGGCATAACCACTATGAACAAGACAAAGCTAAAATGTTCAATCAACGGTGTAAATAAGTTTGGAGATGATTGAAACATTTGCAATCATTCATTTTCCACTCGTTTGTTCAGGTGATTATAGTCTGGTCAATAGTATTCGTTTACATTGCCGCCAGCATCGAAACTTATGTTGTATGATATGTCCAAAAAATATCAACTGATGACTCAATAAAAAATGTCCTATCAGTTGTCCTCTCCATTCATTTATTAATTGAATCTGTCATTAATTTGATCGCCAAAATCTGATAGTTGGATATTTTTTCTTTTGTTGTTAATGCATCTTAGTGTCATTGGCGAATTCATTTACCACTGTTTATAGTCTCCTTTGTTCCTTATAAGCATATAGTTATTTGAGACTGACTTAAAACATCACCATCTTCAATATATAACAATGCAGGAATAGAACAAATGAATATGGAAATCGTTTCAGACTCAAAATGACAAAGCCATGAGGATGTAACCATTTTTTCACATTGGGATCATTGACAGCAGGACACAACTTGTGTAATATCTTTAGTAAGTCACTTTCCATGGTTTCAGTGAGTTTAATGTTTTGGAATATATACACAGTCGAATCATTTTTATTTTTTTGGGTTTTATTGTCAAAATTTTCATACTCGAAATGGGACTAAAACAAGATATGTCTTCTCTTTTTACACCTTT
Source organism: Sequoia sempervirens (assembly GCA_007258455.2). NCBI lineage: Eukaryota > Viridiplantae > Streptophyta > Pinopsida > Cupressales > Cupressaceae > Sequoia > Sequoia sempervirens. The sequence continues at coordinate 9,278 of VDFB02258275.1, read as the reverse complement.
CATCTCAGTGATAATTTGTTTCTAAATTTGAGAGCAAGAGGTATTTTTGAAGTAAAAGTAAGGTTTGAAGACCTTGATAGATGCTTTGTTGTGAAAAGGGTAGGATTCTTCACTGGAGGTCCCTGCATTTTTTCAAATATCCTCTCGAGAATGGCCTTAATATGGGAATGAAGTCCCCATAGTTGTACTCAAAACACTGTGCCAACCGGCATCTCTTCATATTAAAAGTAGTGGTCTAAAGGAACAGCGGGTCCTCCTAAGATTCAAACCTGCGATCATCCTATACATAACATAATAAGGCATTAGTTGTGGTCGTTATTACTCTCTAAGATGACTTTATTGGCGCAAATGTCTTCAATGACTCTCTGAATCTCTTTAAGATAGTCAACACCATGATAGTGTTTCGTCCTCCCACCTTACTCTATAGAGTTTGATAAGTATTTGAGTAAAGAAGGAAAGAGTCACAATCTTTCTAATCTTTCACCTGTGCTAACCATAGATAGTGAACACCATGTCTTTCCATTCCCGTGAATATATCAAACACCATTTTGTTCTTTCTATAGCTGAATTTGGCGCCCTACGTATGAATAACTTATTTTACAAGCTTAGGACATGACACCACCACCAAATTTTTCCAGTCCATTCTCAGCATGAAAATGTCTTTATACCTTTTGGCCATCTTCACAAGATTTATGTGATGCAGATCGTTGCCAACCTACAGCCATTTTCCAAATAAGGGCAAAGACAACAGGCCAGGTGGCAGGTTGGGGTATTTCCTCACAAATCTAGCCATTGTACAGGTTGGGTTATTTCCTCACCAATATAAGTGCTCTTGTTTCCAGGGAAGCCGCACAAACTGATCCAAGAAATCTTAGATTGTCGATAAAGAGAGAAGAAAATAGCAAAGCAATGAAACGATTTTCAATTTGGAGGGTAATAAAAATTAATTCTCTTTTGCAGAGCAACTCACATTACTCGTCAAACAGAGGATTGGATATTTATATGGAGCCATCCCCCTAAGCCCGAATAGAAGAATAGAGGGGTTGGTATCCATCAACAATGACTTGGATGTTTTTCTCTTCAATAATTCTTGTAGAGGCAACAAGTGAAACACATATTGTTGTTTTCCATCAATTATTTGGGTTTATAATCTTTAACTTCTTAATATATCTTGTATAGTTTTCCTCTTTATATTCTTCACTCAACATGGATCTTTAGAAAGAGGAATAGTCTCTAGGGCCTCCTTCAAAATTGTTCCCATTGTCAATGGGTCCTTGATCTATTGGTGAGGTTGAATGGTTCTTAATGAGCCCACCAGATATCAAGTCTTGTTGAGTGCAAGGCCCCGAAATCATCTGTGATGAGGTCGGGATCATGGTTTAAAATAAAATTAGCAATTTATTAGTTGATAGGCTACATATAGTGTGGATTTGATTCTAAACAAGTCTCACGCATGTAAATCACTATTGAGTAATCATGAAACCAGTTTCAACTATCGTTTAATGGAACTAGTTGTCACACATACTCTCTAACAACAGTGACATACTTTATTTGTTGTAAATTATATCTCTCTCTTTGTACTCTTGTGCAGGCAGAGTCATGGATCACTTACACTATGTTCTCATTGTCTAAAACCTACAAGCAACTCTACCAAAGTTAACTAATAATTTGTATTGAATGTTCACCGATCAACATTCTCTCTTATATTAGTTGTTATTCAAATACTAAAAAGATCTACTCTTTATTACAGATACATTGGAGTTCAAAGTTGTTGTGTGACAAAATGCAACAAAATATAAAATATATCTATACCATTCTAATCAATTGCACACATTCTTATAATTTTAATTAAACATTCCATGAAAACAATGGACTTTCAAAATTGTATATAATATCTTATTTTTACATTTTTATATCATATCGAGTGAGGTTCCCTTTCGTATGCATACTATTTTCATTTTAGTTTTTCCATGTGTTCTTGTTATAAGTTATATACATGTTGTTTGATTTCAACCAATATTAAAACACATATTGGTGTAAGGAAAATATTCATTTTCATTTTATTTATTTCATGTGTTGCTTTAGTAGGTTAAATAAACAGTTTTATATTAGTTGTTTTCCAAATACTAAATAGATCTATTTTTAATAATTGAACTGTGTGACGGAATTGCACAAAATATAAAATATATCTTTATCTTTCTATTAAATTGCATATATTCTTATAATTGCAACTAACCATTCCATTATTTCAAGTTCTATTCCATTTGTGTACTATTTCCATTTAATTTTTTTCATTTCTTGCTTTTATAAATTATATACATACTTTTCGATTTGAACCAATATATCTAAAAAAAGCAAATATATCCACACAATTATTCGGCGTACATCATCGCATACCTAAAGTGCCACAGCTAGTTGTAAACTGTTTGTTTAGATTTTTGTGATATACAGCTGTTTATTTTTTTGTACTCAACGAGCTATTTTAGTTTATAAACATGTTTTCAATTTCAACTGTTAACACAATTATGCGTCTATGGTTATTTGTAGTCTTGATGTTTAATTATTCGTCCTTTTTGTCCTTTTTGTCTTTTCCGCAGTCCTGTTTTTGACTGCTCTTCTAACCGTATTTAACTTTGTTCATTTTTTATTTTTTATTTTTAGAAAGGACTATTTTGAAAGTATTCTCACACCCATCTTAAAATATGAAGAATGTGCACAGAAGACATTCTCTTCAATACGTTCGCGTACTCGAAACAGAGAAGTTTAGGAGTCCTTAAGAATGGAGGAAGGCATCATTATCGGCCGCACGCTGTGTCCGCAGGAGACCATTATTATTATTTTGATAAATTCAAAACTACAAAAGTAAAAGCCTGAAAATCGCGAAACTTGGCTGTGCGCGCTCAAAGCTAACAGATGGTATCATAGGTTATAGGAGCGGTTTATTCTTATGGAAAACACTTCTAACAGCGCCATATTATTATAGAAAACACCTCGAAAGGCGCCTTACTATGCCAATAAAAATACAGGATAATTATTAATTCGGGTGAGGAGGAATGACCTTAGGATTTCTGAAGTGGTTATGGCGATCCACCTGCGTTTTAGCCTCAACAAGCCTCTCGAAATTTGCATCGAAATACTTTTCACCCCAAACTCTCGCCTCGTCAACAGAAGCATGCCCATCGGGGCTACTGCCCAGATCAAGGTCAAGAAAGTTCACGTAGGCCGCCCTTGGAGAACAGGACACATACGGCTCCATGTACTGGTAAAGCGTCCTCATCCATTCCAGGTAGTAATGATCTCTACTACTCTCAGTCCACGTTATGTTGTAGTGTATGTCGAACAATGTCCCTGCACGCTGAGGAAACGGCGTCGCGGATGAGGGAATCGTGTCCATCATTCCTCCCAGAGGAGAGGGACCTTGGCGAAATCCGATTTTATCTTGAAGTACTCCTTACGGGTACACCGGTTAGTCAATTCGCTGCATTTGATTTCATCAAAGTAGCAAACTGTCTGTATCCAACTCATTTCTTCACAATGTGCTGGCTCCATCCGCAGCTCGGGGAAGATCTTCGCTATTTTGCTCAGCACCTCGTTCTTACGCCCAAGGTATATTCCGTGGAACAAGGCTTTGATATCTTTGGTATCTTTTTCGACTCGGATCTCTACTCGAATGAAGAGGTCCTCCTCGGCTTGAGGAGCAACATATTGCCATTTGTGGACGGTATCCGTGACAATATCTGCACCAATTTTTAATACCTTGAACGCTGTCAAAACTGGCGGTAGGCTCACCAGCTGGATATTCCAGGCACATACAACGCCCCAGTTACCGCCGCCTCCACCTCTTAAAGCCCAGAACACATCTTCACCCATGATGTTTTTATCCATAATCTCCCCTGATGCAAATATCAGCCGGGCGTCCAAGACATTATCGGATGCCAAGCCGTATTTTCTCGTCAGTAAGCCGAGCCCTCCGCCAGCAAAATGACCGCCGCAGCCCACTGTGTGGCAAATTCCTGCAGGAAAGCCGAGCTCAGCCGAACTGTTTGCGACAGCAGAATAAATTCCCCCCAAGGTGGCGCCTGCTTCTACCCAGGCCGTCTTCGATTTCGCATCTACCGTCACTTTGTTAAGCTTTTGAAGATCGATGAGTACGAATGGAGCGCTGGCGGTGTAGGAAAGCCCCTCGTAGCTGTGCCCACCACTTCGAACACGAATCTCCCATCCGTGCTTTATGCTGCACTGTACGGATTGTTGCAGCTCCATTTCGTTCTCCGGAAGAATGATAACGCAAGGCCTGCGTATCTGAGGTTCTGTAAATCGAAGATTCTGTGCGGAGAAATCTAGCAAAGGATTGAAATCAGGGGAGGAAATGGGTGTAACATTTGTTACGCCACCCGCCTGCAAGCATGACAACAATCCTTCAACATCTGCATTTTCTTCAGCCGCTGCACAAGCGTTACCCAGTATAAGTTTAGCCATCTTTTGAAACAATCACTAACTCTTCATGCCAAAACTGTGCAATTGCATAAAATTTATAGATACAATTCCGCGTTCAATTAAATGAAGTACACCGGTAATTTCCGTGAAATTAATTGAAATGAGCCCGGAGTCTAAGAAGAGAAGACGATCTGAAGTGTAAGATTTTGACATCTCTGCAAATATGAAAAGAACCCATGTGCCCAATTAACAAATTAAAAACTCCTCTATAGTCAGCCCTCTCATAAATGAAATGAAGGAAACTATACGGCATAATGTGGAACCAGCCTTAGGATTCTTATTAGACGAGCTCCGTAATATGAAAAGAAACCATGTGCCCAAGTAACAATGATGAGAGGACGATCTGAAGTATAAGATATTAACAGCTGTCTCGAAATTCGCAAGGGTTTATTTTTTTGCACACATTTGTGTAGTAAATAAGATCAATTGATAAATCATTTAAAAAATGGTTTTAATATTATTATTATTATTATTATATTTCTTTATTATAGAATAATATTTATTCAATATTTTTCTTTTAATTATCTAAATTATTCTATATCAATAAAATAAAAAAGTTGTTTTAAAAATTGATTTTAATATATTATTATATATAAAAAATTACTTTAATAAAAATGACTTAATATTTGTTTATTTCAATTATTAATTTTGTTATATAAATAAACAAATTTTCATTAAAATTGATTTTAAAATATTATTATTTACATTATAAAAAAATATAATATGAAATTGGAAAAAAAATATAAATGATAATTATATAACAATTTTTCATTAAAATTGATTTTAAAATATTATTATTAGTATTAAAAAAGTTACATTATAAATAAATATAATATGAAGTGAAGTTATTATATTTTTTACAGGGTTTATATTAAAAATATCTACCCCTGAATTTGAAAGCGTGTTGCGCTTAAAACTGACGGGTTCACCTACCGAGGAAACGAATATTTTGTTTCTCGTGAGAAAGCGGGAAAGCCCATAGTGGGTTGACGTGCCACTAAAGGCAGGGAGATTAGAGGCATGATGCATGTGAGGATGTCGTCACGTGAAAACCTAAATGTGCTCATTACGGCGACAGCGGCGGGGAAAATGAGCTTGGAAAGCTCATATAGGAATATTAATTAGAGATGAAATAAAACAAAATCGTTGTCAAATAGGGCTAACTAATTTTTTTTAGCTATAATAAACTAACTCCATTAGTGAAGACCAACAAATATTGAAGATTAATAGAATATATCATTTTTATACATAATTTTATATGGTCTTCATCAACTATGCCATGCTACACAATCGCTCAAACTATGTGTATTCACTAATCACAAGCATGTTTCAATATATGTGTGAATTGTATTGATTTTATTTATTATAATGTATTATGGCACTAGAAAGATTATCATACTTATACTAATTATGTAAAAAATATATGTTAATGATTATAGTGATTTTTTCATTTCTCTTTAAAAACCATATTTCAAGTTCCTTCCACTTTAAAATCTAGGTTTTGAATGCTTGGGTGTGGTGGATGGCATCCCTAACATCACAAAGTAGAGGCCTTATAGCATCTATGTAGTAATCCGATTATAATATATGAATTTAAAGTTCATAACCATAAAATTAAAATCGATTTCTTTTTGGATCAACTAGTCCAAGGTGCTTGAAAACCTTTACCTTTAATGAAGAGTAAATTTTTAATGAACATAGGCTAAATAATTTAGTTTATTCATAATGATTTATGATCATTTTTTATTTTTCAAGTGTTGGAATGTTATTTCATTGGTTCTTTTGGTTTTTGAAGGTGTTAGATTTATGGAAAACCTTCTTGGATAGTTATTCCTTGAGTTTTAATATCAATTATTATTATTTTGAAAGATTTGTGTTCTTTCTTCATTTATTCTTACTTAGTATATGTTATGATATCTCTATATACATTAATAATAATTATAGGTTTAAATAAATTGTTCAAAACATTAAGAATAAAATTTGGATATAAACTTAAAACATAATTATATTTAAATAATAATATAATAAAAAATTCAAAACACAAATGATTATTAACCTAAATTTATATTTTATATAAACTCAAAAATATAAAAAAATCACTTTAATCTAACAATAATGAATCTAAAATAATAATCTTAAAAAAAATTAAAAAAATCATGACCTTCATTAAATAATTATTAAATAAATAATTATTAAAAATGTGACTTAGCAATTACCAAATATTCCTATCATTAGGATCTCGTAAATAAGGACGAGCTTGAAAAATGTGAGTTGCAGTTATCAAATATTACCTCTATACAAATATGACTTCCACATCAATTATATAATTGAACAAAGCTTTTACAGTGTTTCAGAATGATCAAGCATAGAGGATTTATATTGGTATAGGAAGTGTTGGAACAAAATGTGTAAGTAGGTCAATGGGAGTAGAGGATAAATTAGTTAACTTGATGGCTACATCCTCCACCAACTTGTTTAATATTTCTTCACCACAAAGAGGCAGTCTAACTTTCTTTTCAAGAGTCATATTGATTTGTTTATTCCACACCTTGTGAAAATATTCAAATAAAATACCTTGACCTCTATCATAACCTAATTCTGTGACAGACATATAATTGCAAAATTCCTTCTTACATAGGCATGCCACTTATAAATCATATTGAGAATGATGTAAAAACCATTCTTTGATACTAAGTTGATTGATTAAGTTGTTGAATTTTATGCAAAATTATATAAAAATTAAGTCTTGTTTTACTTTAATTTGTTTTTAAGTGCAAAAATATATTAATGAAGAGTATATCAACAAAATTTATTTTTAATTTATGGAAGAATTCTAATGATGATCTTCTAGTTGTTTTGACTATTGCCTCTTTTGTGGATTCCACATCCTAGGCTTCTGACAAGTGCCCTACTCTTGGAGTAGATTTGGTTTATCCAGAGGTCCATGTTGGTTTTTCTCCCCCTGAGTGTGCTTCTCCTACTCCTTCAACTAGCTTGGAACTGCCCCAAGGATCTATTATGGATTGTGACTATTATTCACCTAGTTGTCCTCTTATTCCCCCCTTGCATGTCGATGGTCTTCCCATGGGGGAGTCTCATGTTACCCATTGCAATGGGTATTTGAATGATTGTATCAATTGGATTGTTATTCATAGAAGACATAAAGTTCCCTCCTCTACCTCTTTTATTTTCTATTCTTGAGACTCGAGAATCTTTATATAGGTTGAGACCCTTGTTTCTGCCTCCTTTAATTCTTATCAAAAAAAATTTGCTAGTATTTGTTTGGTCTTTTAACTCACATCTCCTCGTGATACTTTCCCTACGCTTTCGCTGATGATTACTTCAAACAATTTTAGGCTCTTTCGCTATCTTGAATCAAAAAACTGATTTATATCATACATTTTACAATATAATTTGATTAAAGTGCCATACCTGTCACATGGTTTAAGATGTAGAACAATAGTCTTCTCCAAAAATTATTCAAGGAAAACCCTAGAGATCTCAATCTAAGGTATGTAAAGGAGAAAGAGATCTTGCAATAGGGTTGTCCTAGGGTCTAATTAGAAACTAAAGAGGGGTTCACCACCAAGCTAGGGCTTGGAAAGACTAATGAAATACAAGATCTAATGCTAAAACTTAATGCAATGCAAAAACTCACTAAATGACCTAGAAAAGCATGTAAATCAGAACAAAAAGCTGAGAAATTAGAAGTGTGCATTTTGAACCTATAAAGGCTTGGATGAAGACTTGAAATGTTGAAAAGAGTAAAATTAATGCCCATTGGGACTCATACACTAGTTTGGAAAATTTAGTCCTAGATTACGGTTTCTAGGTAGGAACAAAAATATGGTAGAGATATGTTTGGAATTTTTGAAAACTACAAATTTCCCTATACTATGACTCATACACCAGAAGTGGCGTATCAATCCAGTTAGGCTTTTGATCTGATTAGGATCTAGACTAATTGCATCTGAATGCTTAATGTTTACAAATCGTGAAATCCAAATTACATAAACAAAATTAACACATTAACATGTGAATTAAGCGGAAATATAATTCATGCATACATTATTGAAATTATGCATTAAAAACTGAAGGTGAAAAGAATAAAATTGAGAAAGAAGAAGAGAGAGAGAGTGCAAACAATCTGATAATGGAGTTCACCACAAACGTGACTACATCTCTGGGTCCGCTCCAATAGAGTGAGACCGATCCAATTAATCTCCAAAATTGAAATTACAATTGCACCAAGAGCACTTCGGCAGCATGACAATACTCTGACTTACAAAAAGGCTCAAAAATAATCTCCTTAGAAAAATCTCCCTATTCCTCTGATTCAATTCTTCACCACCTAGACTTGAAAATTCTGAGTACCAAACTCACTCCTAGACTCCCCTTTTATACATCAAGTTTACTCAAATTGGCCTCTAACCAATTGATTTTACAATATTTCCTATATCCCCTTTACATGGAAAAATACTTGAAAATCCCCCCATAATTACATAATAATCTTTTTAAAAATATTACCTTAGCCCCTCTTATCCCTTATTCGGGCTTTAACTATTTCCAATAGTTACAACTAATCCTTTTAAAAGGTTTATTGTTTTACAACTAGAGGGAATTTATTAAATTAAGGAGTATTTCTTTTCTAAATTTCCACAAAACCATCCAATGCCACTTGTATTTTAAAGCCATACAATAAACAATGTTGGTTTGAAATTCTTATTTAAAATAGGGGATGAGTTTGGTTACGGGCTATTTACATCCCTTAAAAATAGGGA
>VDFB02258274.1:0-43932 GCA_007258455.2 Sequoia sempervirens | reverse complement strand
TCTCATTTAAAATAGGGGATGAGTTTGGTTACGGGCAATTTACATCCCTTAAAAATAGGGATCAATTTGTTTTCCCTAAAAAAACGTAGCCTAAAAAATAGCATGATTTTTTTTTAAAAATAATGGAGATCCCCTTTTATAGGGAGGGCCACATTTTTTTTCTTAAGGAAGTGATTTAATTATTAAAATGGAGGGCATGGCTGTTATTAATTTTTTTTATTATATATATATATATATATATATATTTAAATAAAGCCATGTCCAACAAATTGCTGCCATGTGTAACTTCAGGAAGCCACCATGTGTCACCTCATGATTCATCCATGTCAGCATACTGACGTCATCATTGTACCTTCAAGTCAACCTAGTCAACCACAAGCTTTGACCTTCTATATCTTGCACATACGAGCTCCGATTTGCACAAAACGAACACTGTCGGAAAGCTCTTGCCGAGCTGTTCACGTTGAAATCAATTTTGACCACTTTTGGTGACATCAAATTTTGACCTTTTTTTCTTGCCTTGGGCCCTAAGTTGACTAGTTGTTGACTAAACTTTGACTAGCAATAACATGGGCTTCGTAGCTCTGTTTGACTGAAATTTGGAGTATTAGAGATTCTTCAATTTTTAGTGAAAATATCCACCGGATTAGCTTTTGTAGAAATTTAAAGTCTAATTTTTCTCTTCAATGTTTGCTCTATTCTTTCTAGTTGATTTTTGCATCTGAAACTCTGATTTGCAACTTGTAGATGTCTTTCAATGATCTCCAATGCAAGTTGACAAATTTGATAACTTTGAACACTTGACAACTTTCTCCAAACTTTCTCTTCAATATTTCTTCAACCTAGATCTGTTAATCACACACTAAAGAGAGGGAAAAATGTTGTTTTGTTAGTAGAAAGGGGTTTTACTTTGTCAAAACCTATTTTGCTAATAAAATCTTGAAATAAAATGAAATAGGAAAGGAGAATGATGAATGAAAAAAATGTAATGTTACAACTCGCCAAACCCTAGCAATAAATTGTTTCAAAAATGTATGAAATGGCTCCAATGGATGCAAATCTAGAATCTTGCTTGAATGTGATAGATCTTGAATTGAATGCTAGCACGATTCATAAAATCCTACATCACAATTGTTAGCTCAAAAATAAACATGATGCATGGTCACTTTGACATGATGCGTGATACTTGAATGTTCCTCTAAAACACTTGATAATCAACTCTTGGAGACTCTTGAAGGCTCTTGAAAGCTCAAGTTTGCTACAACAATGCTCATTCATCTTGCTAGGTGATCTCATGAATGCTTAGGTGAAAATGAGTGAAAGAAACTTGTATTTGTACTTGTTTATGACAAATTTCTTGAAATTACAATACTACAAGCCGACATCAAATCTAAGAGAATAAAATACTACCAAGAATTTGAATTAAATTTGACTGTCGGTCACATGGGAATCATATGCCAGAAGTGGCATGTGAGTCCCATTAGGCTTAACTAAGACACACATTTTTCAAAAATGCTTAGAATGGTGTAAAATCCAGATCGGGGCCCTAAAACCTAGGTCTGACCCATACATCCAAGGTGGCGTATGAGTCCCAGATCACTAAATTTGGGCCACACAACCTAAAAACACCTGAATTATAATTGGATCTTGGTTCATGTCGAGATTATTGTTGAAAAGATGCATTAAATGGGGCTTGTGTGTAAAATAAGGCCAATTAAAGTTTAAAAATTCCCAATTATTTAATAAAACCCTAGATTAATGTGAAAGTGTGTTACAACACTTTACAACAATCTAAATAAGGCACCAATAAGCTCATTTAGTTCACAAGGGCCCAAGACCTAATGCGAATATGTTAGAAACATTACAACACTAAATCAAGGCCATGTTAGGGAGTCCTTTTCCTGTTATTACAACACTCATTACCTTGGAGAAACTCAAAATAAGTCTACTTGACTAGAGCAATTAAATATTATTTTGGTAGGCCTGATTTTGAAATGTAACAACCAATAGTTGACCCCTTAATTTGTATATGTGTAGGTCATGTTCATAATTAGTTACATGGTAGAATTTTATCAAACTATGTTGCCATTCATAAAAAATGACTTTTCCTTTCTTTATTTGGAAATAATGAGAAGAGAATTGTTAGGTCCAAGCATGAATAAATAATTAATTTAAATTCTTCCAAATGAGAAAACTTATGACTCTATTTTTTGGTTGGTGCTCCATTACCATACTAGACACTTCTATAAAATCATTGCTAAGGTGCTAGAGGCTTGTGATGTAGGGTATCATCATAAATAAACAAATAGGTTTCCTGGAAGAAGATATATTCTTGAAAAATCTATATTTTTATTGAGAAACTAATGAATGGACTCAACAATTTGAACAAAATACTTTACTAGTCAAATTAGACTTCCACAAAGCAGTTGATGGAATATATTAGAATTTCATTCCTAAAATTTTGTGATAGCTAGATTTAAGACCTCAAATTCATGTACATGATCAAATGCTACTCAAAAACTGTAATATTGAGATAATAATTAATAGCTCAAATATCTAAATTTTTCCCTTTATAATGTTCAATTAGATTGGGTTGTCAACTATCCCCATTTTTATTATATTCGCTCATTGTCAGATCCTATATTTATTATAAAGATCCAATCAATTGAAATTTATAAGTGGCATTTCCATCCCTCAAGATATATTTTTTAGGATGAAGGCATAACCACTATGAACAAGACAAAGCTAAAATGTTCAATCAACGGTGTAAATAAGTTTGGAGATGATTGAAACATTTGCAATCATTCGTTTTCCACTCGTTTGTTCAGGTGATTATAGTCTGGTCAATAGTATTCGTTTACATTGCCGCCAGCACCGAAACTTATGTTGTATGATATGTCCAAAAAATATCAGCTGATGACTCAATAAAAAATGTCCTATCAGTTGTCCTCTCCATTCATTTATTAATTGAATATGTCATTAATTTGATCGCCAAAATCTGATAGTTGGATATTTTTTCTTTTGTTGTTAATGCATCTTAGTGTCATTGGCAAATTCATTTACCACTGTTTATAGTCTCCTTTGTTCCTTATAAGCATATAGTTATTTGTGACTGACTTTAAACATCACCATCTTCAATATGTAACAATGCAGGAATAGAACAAATGAATATGGAAATCGTTTCAGACTCAAAATGTCAAAGCCATGAGGATGTAACCATTTTTTCACATTGGGATCATTGACAGCAGGACACAACTTGTGTAATATCTTTAGTAAGTCACTTGCCATGGTTTCAGTGAGTTTAATGTTTTGGAATATATACACAGTCGAATCATTTTTATTTTTTTGGGTTTTATTGTCAAAATTTTCATACTCGAAATGGGACTAAAACAAGATATGTCTTCTCTTTTTACACCTTTCATCTCAGTGATAATTTGTTTCTAAATTTGAGAGCAAGAGGTATTTTTGAAGTAAAAGTAAGGTTTGAAGACCTTGATAGATGCTTTGTTGTGAAAAGGGTAGGATTCTTCACTGGAGGTCCCTGCATTTTTTCAAATATCCTCTCGAGAATGGCCTTAATATGGGAATGAAGTCCCCATAGTTGTACTCAAAACACTGTGCCAACCGGCATCTCTTCATATTAAAAGTAGTGGTCTAAAGGAACAGCGGGTCCTCCTAAGATTCAAACCTGCGATCATCCTATACATAACATAATAAGGCATTAGTTGTGGTCGTTATTACTCTCTAAGATGACTTTATTGGCGCAAATGTCTTCAATGACTCTCTGAATCTCTTTAAGATAGTCAACACCATGATAGTGTTTCGTCCTCCCACCTTACTCTATAGAGTTTGATAAGTATTTGAGTAAAGAAGGAAAGAGTCACAATCTTTCTAATCTTTCACCTGTGCTAACCATAGATAGTGAACACCATGTCTTTCCATTCCCGTGAATATATCAAACACCATTTTGTTCTTTCTATAGCTGAATTTGGCGCCCTACGTATGAATAACTTATTTTACAAGCTTAGGACATGACACCACCACCAAATTTTTCCAGTCCATTCTCAGCATGAAAATGTCTTTATACCTTTTGGCCATCTTCACAAGATTTATGTGATGCAGATCGTTGCCAACCTACAGCCATTTTCCAAATAAGGGCAAAGACAACAGGCCAGGTGGCAGGTTGGGGTATTTCCTCACAAATCTAGCCATTGTACAGGTTGGGTTATTTCCTCACCAATATAAGTGCTCTTGTTTCCAGGGAAGCCGCACAAACTGATCCAAGAAATCTTAGATTGTCGATAAAGAGAGAAGAAAATAGCAAAGCAATGAAACGATTTTCAATTTGGAGGGTAATAAAAATTAATTCTCTTTTGCAGAGCAACTCACATTACTCGTCAAACAGAGGATTGGATATTTATATGGAGCCATCCCCCTAAGCCCGAATAGAAGAATAGAGGGGTTGGTATCCATCAACAATGACTTGGATGTTTTTCTCTTCAATAATTCTTGTAGAGGCAACAAGTGAAACACATATTGTTGTTTTCCATCAATTATTTGGGTTTATAATCTTTAACTTCTTAATATATCTTGTATAGTTTTCCTCTTTATATTCTTCACTCAACATGGATCTTTAGAAAGAGGAATAGTCTCTGGGGCCTCCTTCAAAATTGTTCCCATTGTCAATGGGTCCTTGATCTATTGGTGAGGTTGAATGGTTCTTAATGAGCCCACCAGATATCAAGTCTTGTTGAGTGCAAGGCCCCGAAATCATCTGTGATGAGGTCGGGATCATGGTTTAAAATAAAATTAGCAATTTATTAGTTGATAGGCTACATATAGTGTGGATTTGATTCTAAACAAGTCTCACGCATGAAATCACTATTGAGTAATCAGAAACCAGTTTCAACTATCGTTTAATGGTACCATTAAACTAGCTGTCACACATACTCTCTAACAATAGTGACATACTTTATTTGTTGTAAATTATATCTCTCTCTTTGTACTCTTGTGCAGGCATAGTCATGGATCACTTACACTATGTTCTCATTGTCTAAAACCTACAAGCAACTCTACCAAAGTTAACTAATAATTTGTATTGAATGTTCACCAATCAACATTCTCTCTTATATTAGTTGTTATTCAAATACTAAAAAGATCTACTCTTTATTACAGATACATTGGAGTTCAAAGTTGTTGTGTGACAAAATGCAACAAAATATAAAATATATCTATACCATTCTAATCAATTGCACACATTCTTATAATTTTAATTAAACATTCCATGAAAACAATGGACTTTCAAAATTGTATATAATATCTTATTTTTACATTTTTATATCATATCAAGTGAGGTTCCCTTTCGTATGCATACTATTTTCATTTTAGTTTTTCCATGTGTTCTTGTTATAAGTTATATACATGTTGTTTGATTTCAACCAATATTAAAACACATATTGGTGTAAGGAAAATATTCATTTTCATTTTATTTATTTCATGTGTTGCTTTAGTAGGTTAAATAAACAGTTTTATATTAGTTGTTTTCCAAATACTAAATAGATCTATTTTTAATAATTGAACTGTGTGACGGAATTGCACAAAATATAAAATATATCTTTATCTTTCTATTAAATTGCATATATTCTTATAATTGCAACTAACCATTCCATTATTTCAAGTTCTATTCCATTTGTGTACTATTTCCATTTAATTTTTTTCATTTCTTGCTTTTATAAATTATATACATACTTTTCGATTTGAACCAATATATCTAAAAAAACAAATATATCCACACAATTATTCCGCGTACATCATCGCACACCTAAAGTGCCATAGCTAGTTGTAAACTGTTTGTTTAGATTTTTGTGATATACAGCTGTTTATTTTTTTGTACTCAACGAGCTATTTTAGTTTATAAACATGTTTTCAATTTCAACTGTTAACACAATTATGCGTCTATGGTTATTTGTAGTCTTGATGTTTAATTATTCGTCCTTTTTGTCCTTTTTGTCTTTTCCGCAGTCCTGTTTTTGACTGCTCTTCTAACCGTATTTAACTTTGTTCATTTTTTATTTTTTATTTTTAGAAAGGACTATTTTGAAAGTATTCTCACACCCATCTTAAAATATGAAGAATGTGCACAGAAGACATTCTCTTCAATACGTTCGCGTACTCGAAACAGAGAAGTTTAGGAGTCCTTAAGAATGGAGGAAGGCATCATTATCGGCCGCACGCTGTGTCCGCAGGAGACCATTATTATTATTTTGATAAATTCAAAACTACAAAAGTAAAAGCCTGAAAATCGCGAAACTTGGCTGTGCGCGCTCAAAGCTAACAGATGGTATCATAGGTTATAGGAGCGGTTTATTCTTATGGAAAACACTTCTAACAGCGCCATATTATTATAGAAAACACCTCGAAAGGCGCCTTACTATGCCAATAAAAATACAGGATAATTATTAATTCGGGTGAGGAGGAATGACCTTAGGATTTCTGAAGTGGTTATGGCGATCCACCTGCGTTTTAGCCTCAACAAGCCTCTCGAAATTTGCATCGAAATACTTTTCACCCCAAACTCTCGCCTCGTCAACAGAAGCATGCCCATCGGGGCTACTGCCCAGATCAAGGTCAAGAAAGTTCACGTAGGCCGCCCTTGGAGAACAGGACACATACGGCTCCATGTACTGGTAAAGCGTCCTCATCCATTCCAGGTAGTAATGATCTCTACTACTCTCAGTCCACGTTATGTTGTAGTGTATGTCGAACAATGTCCCTGCACGCTGAGGAAACGGCGTCGCGGATGAGGGAATCGTGTCCATCATTCCTCCCAGAGGAGAGGGACCTTGGCGAAATCCGATTTTATCTTGAAGTACTCCTTACGGGTACACCGGTTAGTCAATTCGCTGCATTTGATTTCATCAAAGTAGCAAACTGTCTGTATCCAACTCATTTCTTCACAATGTGCTGGCTCCATCCGCAGCTCGGGGAAGATCTTCGCTATTTTGCTCAGCACCTCGTTCTTACGCCCAAGGTATATTCCGTGGAACAAGGCTTTGATATCTTTGGTATCTTTTTCGACTCGGATCTCTACTCGAATGAAGAGGTCCTCCTCGGCTTGAGGAGCAACATATTGCCATTTGTGGACGGTATCCGTGACAATATCTGCACCAATTTTTAATACCTTGAACGCTGTCAAAACTGGCGGTAGGCTCACCAGCTGGATATTCCAGGCACATACAACGCCCCAGTTACCGCCGCCTCCACCTCTTAAAGCCCAGAACACATCTTCACCCATGATGTTTTTATCCATAATCTCCCCTGATGCAAATATCAGCCGGGCGTCCAAGACATTATCGGATGCCAAGCCGTATTTTCTCGTCAGTAAGCCGAGCCCTCCGCCAGCAAAATGACCGCCGCAGCCCACTGTGTGGCAAATTCCTGCAGGAAAGCCGAGCTCAGCCGAACTGTTTGCGACAGCAGAATAAATTCCCCCCAAGGTGGCGCCTGCTTCTACCCAGGCCGTCTTCGATTTCGCATCTACCGTCACTTTGTTAAGCTTTTGAAGATCGATGAGTACGAATGGAGCGCTGGCGGTGTAGGAAAGCCCCTCGTAGCTGTGCCCACCACTTCGAACACGAATCTCCCATCCGTGCTTTATGCTGCACTGTACGGATTGTTGCAGCTCCATTTCGTTCTCCGGAAGAATGATAACGCAAGGCCTGCGTATCTGAGGTTCTGTAAATCGAAGATTCTGTGCGGAGAAATCTAGCAAAGGATTGAAATCAGGGGAGGAAATGGGTGTAACATTTGTTACGCCACCCGCCTGCAAGCATGACAACAATCCTTCAACATCTGCATTTTCTTCAGCCGCTGCACAAGCGTTACCCAGTATAAGTTTAGCCATCTTTTGAAACAATCACTAACTCTTCATGCCAAAACTGTGCAATTGCATAAAATTTATAGATACAATTCCGCGTTCAATTAAATGAAGTACACCGGTAATTTCCGTGAAATTAATTGAAATGAGCCCGGAGTCTAAGAAGAGAAGACGATCTGAAGTGTAAGATTTTGACATCTCTGCAAATATGAAAAGAACCCATGTGCCCAATTAACAAATTAAAAACTCCTCTATAGTCAGCCCTCTCATAAATGAAATGAAGGAAACTATACGGCATAATGTGGAACCAGCCTTAGGATTCTTATTAGACGAGCTCCGTAATATGAAAAGAAACCATGTGCCCAAGTAACAATGATGAGAGGACGATCTGAAGTATAAGATATTAACAGCTGTCTCGAAATTCGCAAGGGTTTATTTTTTTGCACACATTTGTGTAGTAAATAAGATCAATTGATAAATCATTTAAAAAATGGTTTTAATATTATTATTATTATTATTATATTTCTTTATTATAGAATAATATTTATTCAATATTTTTCTTTTAATTATCTAAATTATTCTATATCAATAAAATAAAAAAGTTGTTTTAAAAATTGATTTTAATATATTATTATATATAAAAAATTACTTTAATAAAAATGACTTAATATTTGTTTATTTCAATTATTAATTTTGTTATATAAATAAACAAATTTTCATTAAAATTGATTTTAAAATATTATTATTTACATTATAAAAAAATATAATATGAAATTGGAAAAAAAATATAAATGATAATTATATAACAATTTTTCATTAAAATTGATTTTAAAATATTATTATTAGTATTAAAAAAGTTACATTATAAATAAATATAATATGAAGTGAAGTTATTATATTTTTTACAGGGTTTATATTAAAAATATCTACCCCTGAATTTGAAAGCGTGTTGCGCTTAAAACTGACGGGTTCACCTACCGAGGAAACGAATATTTTGTTTCTCGTGAGAAAGCGGGAAAGCCCATAGTGGGTTGACGTGCCACTAAAGGCAGGGAGATTAGAGGCATGATGCATGTGAGGATGTCGTCACGTGAAAACCTAAATGTGCTCATTACGGCGACAGCGGCGGGGAAAATGAGCTTGGAAAGCTCATATAGGAATATTAATTAGAGATGAAATAAAACAAAATCGTTGTCAAATAGGGCTAACTAATTTTTTTTAGCTATAATAAACTAACTCCATTAGTGAAGACCAACAAATATTGAAGATTAATAGAATATATCATTTTATACATAATTTTATATGGTCTTCATCAACTATGCCATGCTACACAATCGCTCAAACTATGTGTATTCACTAATCACAAGCATGTTTCAATATATGTGTGAATTGTATTGATTTTATTTATTATAATGTATTATGGCACTAGAAAATTCATCATACTTATACTTTAATTATGTAAAAAATATATGTTAATGATTATAGTGATTTTTTCATTTCTCTTTAAAAACAAGATACATATTTCAAGTTCCTTCCACTTTAAAATCTAGGTTTAGAATGCTTGGGTGTGGTGGATGGCATCCCTTAACATCACAAAGTAGAGGCCTTATAGCATCTATGTAGTAATCCGATTATATGATATATGAATTTAAAGTTCATAACCATAAAAAAAAATTCCATTTCTTTTTGGATCAACTAGTCCAAGGTTTGCTTCTACACATTGACATCAAAATCCATGTTTCAAACATTTCATGAAAATGCCAATTTTTTATAATGAAGAATTTAATATGTTTGGGTATAGGGGGGTTAGGTAGACATTAAAGGTACAATAACACAAATAAAATAAACTCAAATGCATAAGTTAGATTATACCTTCAATAACCCTCAAGGATTGAGCTCAGGATGCACCCAAGTCTTGATGGACTTTCTCAAGTGTTGGAATGTGGATTGCTCACAAAAATACCAGTATGACAAGGCTATAATTTAGGATGGTGAAATGAGGGGTTGAAGCTACAATTTATAGAAATTGGAGGGGAGAAATGGAGGGATAGGATTCATTAAAAGTTGGAGGGATAGGATTCATTAAAACATAATTATATTTAAATAATAATATAATAAAAAATTCAAAACACAAATGATTATTAACCTAAATTTATATTTTATATAAACTCAAAAATATAAAAAAATCACTTTAATCTAACAATAATGAATCTAAAATAATAATCTTAAAAAAAATTAAAAAAATCATGACCTTCATTAAATAATTATTAAATAAATAATTATTAAAAATGTGACTTAGCAATTACCAAATATTCCTATCATTAGGATCTCGTAAATAAGGACGAGCTTGAAAAATGTGAGTTGCAGTTATCAAATATTACCTCTATACAAATATGACTTCCACATCAATTATATAATTGAACAAAGCTTTTACAGTGTTTCAGAATGATCAAGCATAGAGGATTTATATTGGTATAGGAAGTGTTGGAACAAAATGTGTAAGTAGGTCAATGGGAGTAGAGGATAAATTAGTTAACTTGATGGCTACATCCTCCACCAACTTGTTTAATATTTCTTCACCACAAAGAGGCAGTCTAACTTTCTTTTCAAGAGTCATATTGATTTGTTTATTCCACACCTTGTGAAAATATTCAAATAAAATACCTTGACCTCTATCATAACCTAATTCTGTGACAGACATATAATTGCAAAATTCCTTCTTACATAGGCATGCCACTTATAAATCATATTGAGAATGATGTAAAAACCATTCTTTGATACTAAGTTGATTGATTAAGTTGTTGAATTTTATGCAAAATTATATAAAAATTAAGACTTGTTTTACTTTAATTTGTTTTTAAGTGCAAAAATATATTAATGAAGAGTATATCAACAAAATTTATTTTTAATTTATGGAAGAATTCTAATGATGATCTTCTAGTTGTTTTGACTATTGCCTCTTTTGTGGATTCCACATCCTAGGCTTCTGACAAGTGCCCTACTCTTGGAGTAGATTTGGTTTATCCAGAGGTCCATGTTGGTTTTTCTCCCCCTGAGTGTGCTTCTCCTACTCCTTCAACTAGCTTGGAACTGCCCCAAGGATCTATTATGGATTGTGACTATTATTCACCTAGTTGTCCTCTTATTCCCCCCTTGCATGTCGATGGTCTTCCCATGGGGGAGTCTCATGTTACCCATTGCAATGGGTATTTGAATGATTGTATCAATTGGATTGTTATTCATAGAAGACATAAAGTTCCCTCCTCTACCTCTTTCATTTCTCATTCTTGAGACTCGTATAAATCTTTTATATAGGGTTGAGACCCTTGTTTCTCATTTCTCCCTAGTTCCTTAATCTAATCAAAATAATTGCTAGTATTTGTTTGGTTCTTTTAACTCACATCTCTGGTGATACTTTCCATGCTTTCGTTGATGATTATTTTGTACCAATTTTAGGCTCTTCTCGCTTTATCTTAATCAAAAAATCTGATTTATATCAAGTACATTTTACAATATACTTGATTAAAAGAAAATTGGTCGCTTTATGGTTTAAGATGTAGAACAATAGTCTTCTCCAAAAATTATTCAAGGAAAACCCTAGAGATCTCAATCTAAGGTATGTAAAGGAGAAAGAGATCTTGCAATAGGGTTTTCCTAGGGTCTAATTAGAAAGTAAAGAGGGGTTCACCACCAAGCTAGGGCTTGGAAAGACTAATGAAATACAAGATCTAATGCTAAAACTTAATGCAATGCAAAAATTCACTAAATGACCTAGTAAAGCATGTAAATCAGAACAAAAAGCTGAGAAATAAGAAGTGTGCATTTGGAACCTATAAAGGCTTGGATGAAGACTTGAAATGTTGAAAAAAGTAAAATTAATGCCCGTTGGGACTCATACACTAGTTTGGAAAATTTAGTCCTAGATTAGGGTTTCTAGGTAGGAACAAAAATATGGTAGAGATATGTTTGGAATTTGTGAAAACTACAAATTTCCCTATACTAGGACTCATACACCAGAAGTGGTGTATCAATCCAGTTAGGCTTTTGATCTGATTAGGATCTAGACTAATTGCATCTGAATGCTTAATGTTTACAAATCGTGAAATCCAAATTACATAAACAAAATTAACACATTAACATGTGAATTAAGCGGAAATATAATTCATGCATACATTATTGAAATTATGCATTAAAAACTGAAGGTGAAAAGAATAAAATTGAGAAAGAAGAAGAGAGAGAGAGTGCAAACAATCTGATAATGGAGTTCACCACAAACGTGACTACATCTCTGGGTCCGCTCCAATAGAGTGAGACCGATCCAATTAATCTCCAAAATTGAAATTACAATTGCACCAAGAGCACTTCGGCAGCATGACAATACTCTGACTTACAAAAAGGCTCAAAAATAATCTCCTTAGAAAAATCTCCCTATTCCTCTGATTCAATTCTTCACCACCTAGACTTGAAAATTCTGAGTACCAAACTCACTCCTAGACTCCCCTTTTATACATCAAGTTTACTCAAATTGGCCTCTAACCAATTGATTTTACAATATTTCCTATATCCCCTTTACATGGAAAAATACTTGAAAATCCCCCCATAATTACATAATAATCTTTTTAAAAATATTACCTTAGCCCCTCTTATCCCTTATTCGGGCTTTAACTATTTCCAATAGTTACAACTAATCCTTTTAAAAGGTTTATTGTTTTACAACTAGAGGGAATTTATTAAATTAAGGAGTATTTCGTTTCTAAATTTCCACAAAACCATCCAATGCCACTTGTATTTTAAAGCCATACAATAAACAATGTTGGTTTGAAATTCTTATTTAAAATAGGGGATGAGTTTGGTTACGGGCTATTTACATCCCTTAAAAATAGGGATCAATTTGTTTTCCCTAAAAAAACGTAGCCTGAAAAATAGCATGATTTTTTTAAAAAAATAATGCAGATACCCTTTTATAGGGAGGGCCACATTTTTTTTCTTAAGGAAGTGATTTAATTATTAAAATGGAGGGCATGGCTGTTATTAATTTTTTTTATTTTATATATATATATAATTTTTAATAAAGCCATGTCCAACAAATTGCCCCCATGTGTAACTTCAGGAAGCCACCATGTGTCACCTCATGATTCATCCATGTCAGCATACTGACGTCATCATTGTACCTTCAAGTCAACCTAGTCAACCACAAGCTTTGACCTTTCATATCTTGCACATACGAGCTCCGATTTGCACAAAACGAACACTGTCGGAAAGCTCTTGCCGAGCTCTTCACGTTGAAATCAATTTTGACAACTTTTGGTGACATCAAATTTTGACCTTTTTTCATGCCTTGGGCCCTGAGTTGACTAGTTGTTGACTGAACTTTGACCAGCAATAACTTGGGCTTCGTAGCTCTGTTTGACTCCATTCAAGTTGTGCTGGAATCAGGACATCGAGCTCTTTTTTATGGTGCTGAAATTTGGAGTATTAGAGATTCTTCAATTTTTAGTGAAAATATCCATCGGATTAGCTTTTGTAGAAATTTAAAGTCTAATTTTTCTCTTCAATGTCTGCTCTATTCTTTCTAGTTGATTTTTGCATCTGAAACTCTGATTTGCAACTTGTAGATGTCTTTCAATGATCTCCAATGCAAGTTGACAAATTTGATAACTTTGAACACTTGACAACTTTCTCCAAACTTTCTCTTCAATATTTCTTCAACCTAGATCTGTTAATCACACACTAAAGAGAGGGAAAAATGTTGTTTTGTTAGTAGAAAGGGGTTTTCCTTTGTCAAAACCTATTTTGCTAATAAAATCTTGAAATAAAATGAAATAGGAAAGGGGAATGATGAATGAAAAAAATGTAATGTTACAACTCACCAAACCCTAGCAATAAATTGTTTCAAAAATGTATGAAATGGCTCCAATGGATGCAAATCTTGACTCTTGCTTGAATGTGATAGATCTTGAATTGAATGCTAGCACGATTCATAGAACCCTACATCACAATTGTTAGCTCAAAAATAAACATGATGCATGATGACTTTGACATGATGCATGATACTTGAATGATCCTCTAAAACACTTGATAATCAACTCTTAGAGACTCTTGAAGGCTCTTGCAAGCTCAAGTTTGCTACAACAATGCTCATTCATCTTGCTAGGTGATCTCATGAATGCTTAGGTGAAAATGAGTGAAAGAAACTTGTATTTGTACTTGTTTATGACAAATTTCTTGAAATTACAATACTACAAGCCGACATCAAATCTAAGAGAATAAGATACTACCAAGAATTTGAATTAAATTTGACTGTCGGTCACACGGGAATCATATGCCAGAAGTGGCATGTGAGTCCCATTAGGCTTAACTAAGACACACATTTTTCAAAAATGCTTAGAATGGTGTAAAATCCAGATCGGGGCCCTAAAACCTAGGTCTGACCCATACATCCAAGGTGGCGTATGAGTCCCAGATCACTAAATTTGGGCCACACAACCTAAAAACACCTGAATTACAATTGGATCTTGGTTCATGTCGAGATTATTGTTGAAAAGATGCATTAAATGGGGCTTGTGTGTAAAATAAGGCCAATTAAAGTTTAAAAATTCCCAATTATTTAATAAAACCCTAGATTAATGTGAAAGTGTGTTACAACACTTTACAACAATCTAAATAAGGCACCAATAAGCTCATTTAGTTCACAAGGGCCCAAGACCTAATGCGAATATGTTAGAAACATTAAAACACTAAATCAAGGCCATGTTAGGGAGTCCTTTTTCTGTTATTACAACACTCATTACCTTGGAGAAACTCAAAATAAGTCTACTTGACTAGAGCAATTAAATATTATTTTGGTAGGCCCTGATTTTGAAATGTAACAACCAATAGTTGACCCCTTAATTTGTATATGTGTAGGTCATGTTCATAATTAGTTACATGGTAGAATTTTATCAAACTATGTTGCCATTCATAAAAAATGAATTTTCCTTTCTTTATTTGAAAATAATGAGAAGAGAATTGTTAGGTCCAAGCATGAATAAATAATTAATTTAAATTCTTCCAAATGAGAAAACTTATGACTCTATTTTTGTCTGGTGCTCCATTACCATACTAGACACTTTTATAAAATTATTGCTAAGGTGCTAGAGGCTTGTGATGTAGGGTATCATCATAAATAAACAAATAGGTTTCCTGGAAGAAGATATATTCTTGAAAAATCTATATTTTTATTGAGAAACTAATGAATGGACTCAACAATTTGAACAAAATACTTTACTAGTCAAATTAGACTTCCACAAAGCAGTTGATGAAATATATTAGAATTTCATTCCTAAAATTTTGTGATAGCTAGATTTAAGACCTCAAATTCATGTACATGATCAAATGCTACTCAAAAACTGTAATATTGAGATAATAATTAATAGCTCAAATATCTAAATTTTTCCCTTTATAATGTTCAATTAGATTGGGTTGTCAACTATCCCCATTTTTATTATATTCGCTCATTGTCAGATCCTATATTTATTATAAAGATCCAATCAATTGAAATTTATAAGTGGCATTTCCATCCCTCAAGATATATTTTTTAGGATGAAGGCATAACCACTATGAACAAGACAAAGCTAAAATGTTCAATCAACGGTGTAAATAAGTTTGGAGATGATTGAAACATTTGCAATCATTCGTTTTCCTCTCGTTTGTTCAGGTGAATAGTCTGGTCAATAGTATTCGTTTACATTGCCGCCAGCACCGAAACTTATGTTGTATGATATGTCCAAAAAATATTAGCCGATGACTCAATAAAAAATGTCCTATCAGTTGTCCTCTCCATTCATTTATTAATTGAATATGTCATTAATTTGATCGCCAAAATATGATAGTTGGATTTTTTTTCTTTTGTTGTTAATGCATCTTAGTGTCATTGGCAAATTCATTTACCATTGTTTATAGTCTCCTTTGTTCCTTATAAGCATACAGTTATTTGTGACTGACTTTAAACATCACCATCTTCAATATGTAACAATGCAGGAATAGAACAAATGAATATGGAAATCGTTTCAGACTCAAAATGTCAAAGCCATGAGGATGTAAACATTTTTTCACATTGGGATCATTGATAGCAGGACACAACTTGTGTAATATCTCTAGTAAGTCACTTGCCATGGTTTCAGTGAGTTTAATGTTTTGGAATATATACACAGTCGAATCATTTTTATTTTTTTGGGTTTTATTGTCAAAATTTTCATACTCGAAATGGGACTAAAACAAGATATGTCTTCTCTTTTTACACCTTTCATCTCGTTGACAATTTTTTTCTAAGTTTGAGAGCAAGAGGTATTTTTGAAGTAAAAGCAAGGTTTGAAGACCTTGATAGATGCTTTGATGTGAAAAGTGTGGGATTCTTCACTGGAGGTCCCTGCATTTGTTCAAATATCCTCTCGAGAATGGCCTTAATATGGGAATCAAGTCCCCATAGTTGTACTCAAAACACTGTGCCAACCGGCTTCTCTTCGTTTTAAAAGTACTGGTCTAAAGGAACAGCGGGTCCTCCTGAGATTCAAACCTGCGATCATCCTATACAGAACATAATAAGGCATTAGTTGTGGTCGTTATTACTCTCTAAGATGACTTTATTGGCGCAAATGTCTTCACTAACTCTCTGAATCTCTTTAAGATAGTCAACACCATGATAGTGTTTCATCCTCTCACCTTACTCTATAGAACACCTCACTCTATCAATCAATCCTATCCCTTCAACTTTTAATGAATCCTATCCCTCCATTTCTCCCCTCCAATTTCTATAAATTGTAGCTTCAACCCCTCATTTCACCATCCTAAATTATAGCCTTGTCATTTCACCATCCTAAAACAGGACTGCGGAAAAGACAAAAAGGACAAAAAGGACGAATAATTAAACATCAAGACTACAAATAACCATAGACGCATAATTGTGGTAACAGTTGAAATTGAAAACATGTTTATAAACTAAAATAGCTCGTTGAGTACAAAAAAATAAGCAGCTGTATATCACAAAAATCTAAACAAACAGTTTACAACTAGCTGTGGCACTTTAGGTGTGCGATGATGTACGCCGAATAATTGTGTGGATATATTTGCTTTTTTTAGATATATTGGTTCAAATCGAAAAGTATGTATATAATTTATAAAAGCAAGAAATGAAAAAAATTAAATGGAAATAGTACACAAATGGAATAGAACTTGAAATAATGGAATGGTTAGTTGCAATTATAAGAATATATGCAATTTAATAGAAAGATAAAGATATATTTTATATTTTGTGCAATTCCGTCACACAGTTCAATTATTAAAAATAGATCTATTTAGTATTTGGAAAACAACTAATATAAAACTGTTTATTTAACCTACTAAAGCAACACATGAAATAAATAAAATGAAAATGAATATTTTCCTTACACCAATATGTGTTTTAATATTGGTTGAAATCAAACAACATGTATATAACTTATAACAAGAACACATGGAAAAACTAAAATGAAAATAGTATGCATACGAAAGGGAACCTCACTCGATATGATATAAAAATGTAAAAATAAGATATTATATACAATTTTTAAAGTCCATTGTTTTCATGGAATGTTTAATTAAAATTATAAGAATGTGTGCAATTGATTAGAATGGTATAGATATATTTTATATTTTGTTGCATTTTGTCACACAACAACTTTGAACTCCAATGTATCTGTAATAAAGAGTAGATCTTTTTAGTATTTGAATAACAACTAATATAAGAGAGAATGTTGATCGGTGAACATTCAATACAAATTATTAGTTAACTTTGGTAGAGTTGCTTGTAGGTTTTAGACAATGAGAACATAGTGTAAGTGATCCATGACTCTGCCTGCACAAGAGTACAAAGAGAGAGATATAATTTACAACAAATAAAGTATGTCACTGTTGTTAGAGAGTATGTGTGACAGCTAGTTTAATGGTACCATTAAACGATAGTTGAAACTGGTTTCGTGATTACTCAATAGTGATTTGCATGCATGAGACTTGTTTAGAATCAAATCCACACTATATGTAGCCTATCAACTAATAAATTGCTAATTTTATTTTAAACCATGATCCCGACCTCATCACAGATGATTTCGGGGCCTTGCACTCAACAAGACTTGATATCTGGTGGGCTCGTTAAGAACCATTCAACCTCACCAATAGATCAAGGACCCATTGACAATGGGAACAATTTTGAAGGAGGCCCCAGAGACTATTCCTCTTTCTAAAGATCCATGTTGAGTGAAGAATATAAAGAGGAAAACTATACAAGATATATTAAGAAGTTAAAGATTATAAACCCAAATAATTGATGGAAAACAACAATATGTGTTTCACTTGTTGCCTCTACAAGAATTATTGAAAAGAAAAACATCCAAGTCATTGTTGATGGATACCAACCCCTCTATTCTTCTATTCGGGCTTAGGGGGATGGCTCCATATAAATATCCAATCCTCTGTTTGACGAGTAATGTGAGTTGCTCTGCAAAAGAGAATTAATTTTTATTAGCCTCCAAATTGAAAATCGTTTCATTGCTTTGCTATTTTCTTCCCTCTTTATCGTCAATCCAAGATTTCTTTGATCAGTTTGTGCGGCTTCCCCGGAAAAAAGAGCACTTATATTGGTGAGGAAATAACCCAACCTGTACAATGGCTAGATTTGTGAGGAAATACCCCAACCTGCCACCTGGCCTGTTGTCTTTGCCCTTATTTGGAAACTGGCTGCAGGTTGGCAACAATTTGCATCACATAAATCTTGTCAAGATGGCCAAAAGGTATAAAGACATTTTCATGCTAAGAATGGACTGGAAAAATTTGGTGGTGGTGTCATGTCCTAAGCTTGTAAAATAAGTTATTCATACGTAGGGCGCCAAATTCAGCTATAGAAAGAACAAAATGGTGTTTGATATATTCACGGGAATGGAAAGACATGGTGTTCACTATCTATGGTTAGCACAGGTGAAAGATTAGAAGGATCGTGACTCTTTCCTTCTTTACTCAAATACTTATCGAACACTATAGAGTAAGGTGGGAGGACAAAACACTATCATGGTGTTGACTATCTTAAAGAGATTCAGAGAGTCATTGAAGACATTTGCGCCAATAAAGTCATCTTAGAGAGTAATAACGACCACAACTAATGCCTTATTATGTTCTATATAGGATGATCGCAGGGTTGAATCTCAGGAGGACCTGCTATTCCTTTAGACCACTACTTTTAATACGAAGAGAAGCCGGTTGGCACAGTGTTTTGAGTACAACTATGGGGACTTGATTCCCATATTAAGGCCATTCTCGAGAGGATATTTGAACAAATGCAGGGACCTCTAGTGAAGAATCCCACCCTTTTCACATCAAAGCATCTATCAAGGTCTTCAAACCTTGCTTTTACTTCAAAAATACCTCTTGCTCTCAAATTTAGAAACAAATTGTCAACGAGATGAAAGGTGTAAAAAGAGAAGAAATATCTTGTTTTAGTCCCATTTCGAGTATGAAAATTTTGACAATAAAACCCAAAAAAATAAAAATGATTCGACTGTGTATATATTCCAAAACATTAAACTCACTGAAACCATGGAAAGTGACTTACTAAGGATATTACACAAGTTGTGTCCTACTATCAATGATCCCAATGTGAAAAAATGGTTACATCCTCATGGCTTTGACATTTTGAGTCTGAAACGATTTCCATATTCATTTGTTCTATTCCTGCATTGTTACATATTGAAGATGGTGATGTTTAAAGTCAGTCACAAATAACTGTATGCTTATAAGGAACAAAGGAGACTATAAACAGTGGTAAATGAATTCACCAATGACACTAAGATGCATTAACAACAAAAGAAAAAAATATCCAACTATCATATTTTGGCGATCAAATTAATGATAGATTCAATTAATAAATGAATGGAGAGGACAACTGATGGGACATTTTTTATTGAGTCATCAGCTGATATTTTTTGGACATATCATACAACATAAGTTTCGGTGCTGGCGGCAATGTAAATGAATACTATTGACCAGACTATTCACCTGAACAAACGAGTGTAAAATGAATGATTGCAAACGTTTCAATCATCTCCAAAATAATCATCAACGAAAGCATGGAAAGTATCACCAGAGATGTGAGTTAAAAGAACCAAACAAATACTAGCAATTATTTTGATTAGAGTAAGGAACTAGGGAGAAATGAGAAACAAGGGTCTCAACCCTATATAAAAGATTTATATGAGTCTCAAGAATGAGAAATGAAAGAGGTAGAGGAGGGAACTTTATATCTTCTATGAAGAACAATCCAATTGATACAATCATTCAAATACCCATTGCAATGTGTAACATGAGACTCCCCCATGGGAAGACCATCGACATGCAAGGGGGGAATAAGAGGACAACTAGGTGAATAATAGTCACAATCCATAATAGATCCTTGGGGCAGTTCCAAGCTAGTTGAAGGAGTAGGAGAAGCACACTCAGGGGGAGAAAAACCAACATGGACCTCTGGATAAACCAAATCTACTCCAAGAGTAGGGCACTTGTCAGAAGCCTAGGATGAGGAATCCACAAAAGAGGCAATAGTCAAAACAACTAGAAGATCATCATTAGAATTCTTCCATAAATTAAAAATAAATTTTGTTGATATACTCTTCATTAATATATTTTTGCACTTAAAAACAAATTAAAGTAAAACAAGTCTTAATTTTTATATAATTTTGCATAAAATTCAACAACTTAATCAATCAACTTAGTATCAAAGAATGGTTTTTACATCATTCTCAATATGATTTATAAGTGGCATGCCTATGTAAGAAGGAATTTTGCAATTATATGTCTGTCACAGAATTAGGTTATTATAGAGGTCAAGGTATTTTATTTGAATATTTTCACAAGGTGTGGAATAAACAAATCAATATGACTCTTGAAAAGAAAGTTAGACTGCCTCTTTGTGGTGAAGAAATATTAAACAAGTTGGTGGAGGATGTAGCCATCAAGTTAACTAATTTATCCTCTACTCCCATTGACCTACTTACACATTTTGTTCCAACACTTCCTATACCAATATAAATCCTCTATGCTTGATCATTCTGAAACACTGTAAAAGCTTTGTTCAATTATATAATCGATGTGGAAGTCATATTTGTATAGAGGTAATATTTGATAACTGCAACTCACATTTTTCAAGCTCGTCCTTATTTACGAGATCCTAATGATAGGAATATTTGGTAATTGCTAAGTCAGATTTTTAATAATTATTTAATGAAGGTCATGATTTTTTATTATTGTTTTTAAGATTATTATTTTAGATTCATTATTGTTAGATTAAAGTGATTTTTTTATATTTTTGAGTTTATATAAAATATAAATTTAGGTTAATAATCATTTGTGTTTTGAATTTTTTATTATATTATTATTTAAATATAATTATGTTTTAAGTTTATATCCAAATTTTATTCTTAATGTTTTGAAGAATTTATTTAAACCTATAATTATTATTAATGTATATAGAGATATCATAACATATACTAAGTAAGAATAAATAAAGAAAGAACACAAATATTTCAAAATAATAATAATTGATATTAAAACTCAAGGAATAACTATCCAAGAAGGTTTTCCATAAATCTAACACCTTCAAAAACCAAAAGAAGCAATGAAACTAACATTAACCCAAAATACTAATGAAAAATAAAAAATGATCAAACTAAATCATTATGAATAAACTAAAAAATTATTTAACTCCTATTTATTGAACAACTATTCTATTTGATTCAATAAAAAATTTACCCTCTTCTCTTAAAGGAAAAAGAAAAAAAAAAAAGAAAAAGTAAAGGTGCTTAAAAAGTCAAGCACGTTTTGGTTTTTAACAATACGAATCCATTGTACTAATTGATAGGGAGATCTTTCAACCAAATTTACCAGGTTTGATCATATTCATAGATTCATCAAATCTTCATATTTTATAAGTTAGTATGCACTCTAGAATAATCTCATTCAAAGTACACTACACATTGCATGTATATATAAGAATGTGAAAGGTTTTGTAGCGAATTCCTCATCTTCATAGATTCATCAAATCTTCATATTCATAAGTTAGTATGCACTCTGGAATAATCTCATTCAAAGTACACTACACATTGCATGTATATATAAGAATGTGAAAGGTTTTGTAGCGAATGCCTCACCAAACAATGTTCAGGTGTTTCACTTTGATTAGAAGGTGTGAATTTGCATTCTATAAAATATAGTAACAAAATAATAAGAAGCTTGTACTAAACCTAAAAACCTGCCTATATTTCAACAAACTCAAACAAATATTTGTCAAAAGTAACATAATGGTGATTCAAATACAATAAAAAGTAAGAAAAAAATTAACCAGATGAAGCTCCACTAGTAGATAGCACTCATCCTCAAAGTAAGCCAAGAACCCTCACCTTTCACCAACTCTTCCACAAAGAGATTTGTAAGTATCATTTCTTAAAATTTCTATGTTTCTCACTTTAGAGCCATGCTTGACGATACCATCTAACACACAAAAAAAAATTGAGTAACAAATGCAGAGAAATCCTTCTTCACTCTAAATATATCAGCACATCAAACATGTTTGTGAAGATTAGAAAACTCTTCTCCCTTTGTTTTGGTCATAGTTTCCTATGGCTCAAAATCATAATGAGAGTCAACCTTGTTATGCTTTTGAATGTACGATTTTCATTTTCCTTTTTTTTGCAAAGTTTCTCAAATTATTTTCTTGGTAGCGAGATGTTGCCCCAAGTTACAATCTAGTGCAAGTTCTATCTTATCTATGAAGGCCTTAAATTGATTTTTGAATTATAGTGTTTAGTTTTCAATTTTGTAATTTAAAGTTGAAAATAATATCTTGAATGAGATTTAAGTAAATTTGGAATACAAAAATGGAAAATTTATTAACTGGGCCACAAATTCTTTCTAGATTTTTTTCTAAAATGATATAATAAAAGTGAAAAACAAAATATTAAAATAAATTATGAAGAGCACCAAAGACGTAATTCCTCCATAAATTTTAGTTGGAATTGTGCAATGATTATAAACAAAACTCACTTATAGAATAATTTTTTTTCAAGAACCAGTAAGAAATTAAAGCTCAAAAGATTTCATAAATATCAAAGCTCTTGAAAAGAGGAATTTTTTATGTAACAAAACTAATGAAAGGACATCAAGTTTTAGAAAATTGAAATTTTGGCATCTTTAGCTAAAACACTTTAGAAATTACAAGCTTGAATGGTGAAAATTTTCAATCTATAAGCTTTAGTCTACTTGAAATAAATGGCTTTGATAATTTCATTTTATAATCATACATGCAAAATAGCATACAGTGAGAGTTACTCGGAGCTAAACACAAAAGAAAGTAAAGAATCCAAAAGCTTCATTCAACATAATTTCAATGAAGGAAAATATTTTCTTTCTTAATCTAAGAAAACATTTTTTTTTCTCCAACTTGTTAATTCTCTACACAACTTTTTTAACTTTTTACTTGCATATAAGAGAAACAATACGGTAATAGGTTAAATGTACATTTTATTGTTAGTTGGCCTTTTAAGAAAACCTTTTTTTTCAGCTTGTTAATTCAGTTGGCCTTTTAAGAAAACATTTTTTTTCAACTTGTTAATTCTCTACACAACTTTTTTCTTGCATAGAAGAAAAACAATACTTCATATGTTACTTGTTCTATTGTTGGTTAGTTTTTTTCATGGATATATTCAAGGTTTAGTGCATGGTTGTAGTCTACGTGGCAATGGTTAATTATTTTTAATTAATATTAGAGTTTATTTATTACATATTTTAAACATATGACAATTTCAATTGTTTTACTTATTATTTTATTAGTACTTAAATACTAGCCATTGCACGTCACTGAGGTGCAATGGTTACACCGATAGCAAGATATACTTCAGCTTAGTAAAATGAAGATGATACAGACAAGACATTAGACAAGCTTTAACCTATATGTTCTAAGCATCCAAGGTAACATAAGTACTCAGCTGTCCCAATTAATTATATGCAATGCAGAAAACCAAAAATAAAGATGCAGGTGCAATAAAATGAACCTAATTTTAGTGGTAACTTATGCACATGCCATAGCCGGCTTACCAATTTCTAGAGATCATAAATCATATACCCAATAGAATGGGAAATAATCACTCAAGAAAAGTGATCGATGCTAATGGGTCAATAGACAGACACAACATAAAGGCATAGGATGGTGCTTAAAAAAATAAACTATTCAGCTTCCATACATTCTTTGGCAATGAATATGCCTTGATTGCACAATTACGAACATGACCAATGCAACATGTATGAAGGTAAATATGTAAATGTGAGAAATCCACATACTTCCATTGATTTGGAGGACTACAAGTATTTAAGAGCCACAATAAAATTTTATCAAATCAGTTGACACTCTTTTTAAAAAATAAAAAATAAAATTAGAAAGGGACATTCATAAAGGCTTAAAGGCATGAACTGTATGATAAAACATCATATCATTCACATGCTTTCTCCATCTATATTTTCTAAGCTAAATCAACTTAAAAGGGAATGAAATAAAATGCTCAGAATATTAAATTGAGAGATTGTGAGAATCTAGCAGTTTTCAAAAAGGTGTTTCTTTATTTTGCATGAGAACATCAATCAATCTAAAAAATTTCAATAACCATCATTTACCTTTATTTTATTGCTCTTTACAAATAATAACTGCGTTAAAAAGTAGATATACGCTCTAGGAATTATGATTTACCATAAGTATCATTTAAATTGCTTATATATCATTTTCCTCTAACAGTGAAGAGGCCATGTTCCAGAACATTTTAAACTATTTGACCAAAATATACTGTAATTTTAAATCATATTAGACAACTCTATAATCCGTGCAAAAGAAACTAAAATAAAATAAAATCTATAGGATATAACTACAACCAGTCAAAGATAACTTATGAAAATTGTAATATTGTCGGAATGTTTTCTTCTTCCTATGAATAATGCTAAGAGCCAAGGACTGAGGGGTATCCATTCCGTCAAATTCGCCTAGGGCACAATCCCGACGTCATCCCTTTTTCATGTTGGAGCCTTTGCACTCAGCAAAACTTCATCCATGGTGGGCTCATTTTGAACCTTTCAACTTCACCAGTAGACCAAGGGTTAAAATGATAAGCCAATAGTACGCTTACTATTTAGCCATCATAATTTACAATTATTCTCAAAGCTCAATTTTACATTAATACAACTCTTTTAGTTTAACAATAATATTTACTCATGAATTATAATAGTAATTTTATTATTATTCTATCGAGTAACAATAATATTATTTATTTATAAAATAATATTACTAAATAGATTACTACACCACCCTTTTACTAAATCAATGTCACTAAAATGCTTTTGATTCTCAAAATCACTTTGAAGCACAAGAGAAGTGCATACACATTCAAATGAAACAAGTTGTAAAGAAGACTACAAGACAATGTTGTGCCATAGAAAAAAGGACCCTTTGCTTGACATGGGATTAATTCATGACAAATTGACTTAATGAGGTCTTAATCT
The DNA here is from genome assembly GCA_007258455.2 of Sequoia sempervirens. Taxonomy (NCBI): domain Eukaryota; kingdom Viridiplantae; phylum Streptophyta; class Pinopsida; order Cupressales; family Cupressaceae; genus Sequoia; species Sequoia sempervirens. The sequence continues at coordinate 18,458 of VDFB02258274.1, read as the reverse complement.
AGTGTTGTGATGCATTTGATGCATCCACACTAGGCCTTGGACCCTTGCAAATTGAATAACATACTCTTAACAGTGTGTTGTAAAGGTGTTGTAAAGTCTTGTAAAGGAATTTCACGCTTTTCTATACTTAATAAACCTATTTCTCCATAACTCAACATTATAAAATTTGATTAATAATATTATTACATCAATCTAGAACGTTTTTGAAATAAATTCAATGATAGACTAATGTTGTAATTTGCCCCACACATTCACATTGGTTCTTGTTCCTTCCTAGGCTATGTGGTCCTCATTTTAGTGTTGTAAAGTGTATTTAATCACACTTTCACATTGCTTTTTGTGTCCCAAGTCCCATTTGAAATTCAAATCATCATTAATTGGCCCCTCTTAACCCATATTGTGCATCCTGAGGCTTAATTGATCAAATAACCGACATAGTCATCATAGAACCTTAATTTTCTTACTTCTCTACATTCTAGCTACCAAAAATGGCCCCTATGGGACCCATTCACCATTAGTGGCGAATTAGTCCCATCTAGGTGGGACCCATTCACCATTAGTGGTGAATGAGTCCCATTTTAGCCATTTTCAGGGTTTTGAGTGGGAAAAATTAGGTTTTAAGTTTAATTTTTCTCCATCTCGGCCTTAGGGATCCAATTAACAGGAAAATAAGGTGAACTTCCCATAAAATAACATCTCTAAACTCATTTTTACATCTATTCATCCATTAACTTAACTCACATATTCATCCACCAATCTTCCATCTCAAATCAAGCAACTTAAGGTTTTATCATTGCAAGTCATTAATAAAGCTTCTAAGGACATTCAAGGGTTGAATCTTCCTCCATTGCTACAAAAATTCAAGATCAAACATCATGGAAAGATAATCTACTCCATTATTGCATGTTTCATTTCGTTATTTCATCATTTTGGTTTAATTACCTAAATGGGGTTTCACCAAGGCAAACCCCCATGCCCTAACATTTTACATTTCTCTCTCTTCTTGTGTGTTTTGAGATTTAGGTCTATTGTAAGCTTGGAAATCATTGAAGATCGGGTTGCAAGGTTGCTCAATTCTTCTTCTCATTCAACAAGTCAAAATACCAAAAAAATCTCATTTCAGACCCGTAAATCAGAGTTTTGGAAGCAAACACCTATAGAACATCAAATTGTAGATCAGAAGCTTCAAAATCCACCTTTGAAAATATATAAATTCAAAAGTGGACTCATTCTGATCTGATTAGGATCTAGACTAATTTTATTTGAATGCTTGATGTTTACAAATCATAAAATCCAAATTACATAAAAAAAATTAACACAATAACATGTGAATTAAGCGGAAGTACAATTCATGCATACATTATTGAAATTATGCATTAAAAACTGAAGGTGAAAAGAATGAAATTGAGAAGGAAGAAGAGAGAGAGAGAGTGCAAACGATCTAATAACGGAGTTCGCCACAAATGTGACTACGTCTTTGGGTCTGCTCCAATAGAGTGAGACCGATCCGATTAATCTCCAAAAATAGAATTACAATTACACCAAGAGCACTTCGGCAACATGACAATATTCCAACTTACAAAAAGGCTCAAAATAATTTCCTTAGAAAATCTCCTTGTTTCTTTGATTCAATACTTCACCACCTGGACTTGAAAATCCTGAGTAGTTCCTAAGAGCATACCTCCCCCTTTTTATACAAAAAAATACTCAAATTGGTTCATAACCAATTGATTTTCAAAATCTTCCTTATCTCCCCATAATATCTTCAAATCCCCCATTCTTATATTAACAAAACAATAATATATCTCCTATAATCTTTTCAAAATATAATATATTTTTTTGTTTCAAGCCCTTCTCGGGCTATCACTACTTAGGAGATTTGTTTGTCTATTTTTTATTTAATTTTAGGTGAGTTTGTTTTTAAACAAAGGCAATCAGTTTTACAACATTCAAGAAAAACCACTGATGCCACATATTCCTTAAGGACCATTCGATGGTGCAACAACCACCTTATATTTTTCTAGCCCGGGCATTGTGGGTTCAAACCCCAACAGTTAGTGTTTTCTCCATAATTTCACGCCGATAATTTAACAAAATAAACAGATAGCTATTTATAGTTAAACTGTCGCTCATACTCTAACGGTGGGAATGACCGAGTGTTTGGAGGGAGGTCACGGGTTCAAACTTGTTAAAACTTTTTGTTAAACAAAACTAACTCGTCAATGGAAGATGCAGGGTTGTGAAAGAGCCACGTGTCGCACTAGGAGGGTGCCACATGGCAAGTTCCTATTGGATGACATTTTTGACGTGTTCACCTATCTGCATGCTGACTAGGATGCCCCTGTGCTGATTGTATGTATGGTGATGCCACATCACTAGGATGTACATGTGTCATGATTTGATTGGCTCGTACAAATGCCACATGTCATAAACTAGCTAGACTGCATCAAATTCCGTATAGTACAGACTGACTAATGATGTCACCCTTGTACCATCAAGTCAACAGAACTTTGATTGCCCATATCTCGAGCATATGATGTCGGATTTTGACAAAACAAACGTTGCCAGAATCATCTCGATGATCTCTTCGATTTGAAACTGCTTTCATCAATTTATGAGACAATCATTTTTTCCACTTTCTGGATGCCCCGTGATGGAAGTTTGACCCAATGTTTGACTGATCATAACTTGTGCAAATGGACTCCTTTTTGCCCCATTCAAGTTGTGCTAGAATCAGGACATCGAGCTCTTTCTAATGGTGTAGAATTTTGGATCATTGGAGATACTTCACTTTTTAGTGAAAATATCCCATGGATCAAGCCTCCCCACCGGAGAACTTTTGGACCTCCAAAAGTGGCATTTATTCAAACATTAAGTGAGGACTTGGCCTCCCCACTTGTCTGGTATCATCTGTACATCTGTATACCTGGCTCACAATCACAAAAAAGACTGCAACAACATTGTTGAACATAAACATCACTCTGTCACTTCCATAATCATCTACATCAAATATTGTAGCCACTAACCAACAAAAATTGTCTAGCATGAAGCTGAACAGTAATGCAGTTATGAAAGGGAACAAATCAACAACATATCGATCTCTCACAACAGAAACATTTTTACCTAAGGGACCGTCAATGCTTTCAATCATCATTCCCTCATGTTGTATTGTGGGTGCATCCTGCGACATCTGACCCTGGTTAGCTACTCCATGTTCCTGTCTAGAACCACCTATGCTGATAGACATAAGAGTTAAATCTTTACTTGCATTAATCACCCTCTTTAATTGCCCTATGTTTGTAAAAGAACGACCAGTCTTAGTCTTGTGAGAATGTATAATATACTATATGCCATCTTTAAACAAATGATAATGATTCTTTTCCCTGTAGAAAATAGCTTTCCGATCATAAAGGTAAGGGCTACCAAAAAATATCCCACATATATCTAGTGGAACCACATCAAACTGTACTTCATCCACAAACTTGATAGTGATTGTGAATTTTAAACTGCATTGTTTTGTTACTTGTAATTTATCATTCTCGCAAATCCAGCCTAGTGGATAAGGTTTCTTATGCTGTTTAGTTTTCAATCCAAAGTTTCCTACATCATCTTCATAAATTAAGTTAACTTGCGAACCACTATCTATGACTGCATCAATTTTAATGTTCTTAGCAACAACCCTTAAATGAAACAACTCATTCCTTTTCTTATCTTCAGAGACATCATTAACTTTGGAAGTAGAAGCACAACTATCAAAGGAAACACTAGAATTAGGATCTTTACCTTTCAAACCCATAGCTGTTATCTTAGTTTCATCATCAAAATTCGAACTAGGATCCATAACAACATTTGTGGCTTTCTCCTTACCCTTCTGTTTCTGATTATGTCTCTGAGCCCACTTAGGCTTCAATTCGGGATGCAACTTCCAACAATGATCTTCATCATGACCCTTCCTATCACAATGAGAGCAAGAAAGCTTGTCATCCTTCTTGACTGTAGTTGTCTTCTATCCTTTCCCTGTCTCTGCATTCTTAGAAGATTTATTTACAAAGTTATCATTATCAATGAAAGAACCCTTTCACCTTGACTCTAAGTGTGTAGCTTGAACAGACACTTTATCCAAATTACAAGGGTTCAATACCAAAATGGAATGTCTGAGATATGAATGAAGACCTCCTATGTACTTTAACAAAGTATCCTGGGTGTACAAAGGTACATTTAATGCAATAGCCTTCTTTCTAAATTCACGGGTGTACTCTTGGACAGTTTGACCTTTCCCTTGTTTAAACACTTGCCAATTCATCATTAATTGTTGCATGTGACCTAAGGGATAGAATTTTTTTTTAAGAGCATTAATGAATTCTAACCAAGATAAATTGACTCTACCATGCTGTGAAATTTCTGCTCTAGTCCTACTCTCCCACCAGGTAAGAGTTGTACCTCCCAACCGAAGAGTGGCTAACTGGATCCTAGAAGCATCATCAAAGAGGTTTTGAACTCTACAATAAACTTCTACTTGTTGAATCCAATCATCTAAAATTCAGCATCTAATTCACCACAATACTTAGGTAGTTCAAATTTTACATCCAGTTTAATTTGAGGCTTATTTACACCCTTAAGAGGATTACCAGAAGGAGAATGTGTAGAAGAAGAAGGAGAATGAGTAGAAGAAGGAGGAGTAGATGAAGGATATTTTGGAGGTTCATCACCATCTCCTGATTGCTTCTTCTTGTTTTTACTATCACCATGATCTTCTTCATGTTTCATGTGTTCTTCCCTTTCTTTAAGTAGCATATCCAACACAACTCTCATTTGCCAAAAATCTCTTCAAAACTCTTGCTCACTGAGTTCCTTAGGTACCTCCATTCCAGACACAGACATCTTCGGTAAAGTTCTTTGTTTCCCGATCTTAGGATTATATTCCTCAAGCTTGCCTTTGCCCTTTCGAATCCTGGATCTTGTTAGCATTCAAAACAACTGCAATAATAGTCACCCAAAAGCTTTGATACCACTTGATCTGATTAGTATCTAGACTAATTGCATTTGAATGCTTGATGTTTACAAATCAGAAAATCCAAATTACATAAACAAAATTAACACAATAACATGTGAATTAAGCAGAAATACAATTCATGCATACATTATTGAAATTATGCATTAAAAACTGAAGGTGAAAAGAATGAAATTGAGAAGGAAGAAGAGAGAGAGTGCAAATGATTTGATAACGAAGTTCACCACAAATGTGACTACGTCTCTTGGTTTGCTCCAATAGAGTGAGACTGATCCGATTAATCTCCAAAAATAGAATTACAATTGCACTAAGAGCACTTCGGCAACATGACAATACTGCGACTTACAAAAAGGCTCAAAATAATCTCCTTAGAAAATCTCCCTGTTTCTCTGATTCAATACTTCACCACCTGGACTTGAAATTTTTGATTAGTTCCTAAGAGCATACCTCCCCCTTTTTGTACAAAAAAATTACTCAAATTGGTTCATAACCAATTTATTTTCAAAATCTTCCTTATCTCCCCATAATATCTTCAAATCCCCCATTCTTATAGTAACATAACAATAATATATCTCCTATAATCTTTTCAAAATATAATATATTTTTTTGTTTCAAGCCCTTCTCAGGCTATCACTACTGAGGAGATTTGTTTGTCTATTTTTTATTTAATTTTAGGTGAGTTTGTTTTTAAGAAAAGGAAATCAGTTTTACAACATTCAAGAAAAACCACCGATGCCACATATTCCTTAAGGACCATTTGATGGTCCAACGGCCACCTTATATTTTGTGAGCCCGGGCATCGTGGGTTCAAACCCTGATAGTTAGTGTTTTCTCCATAATTTCTCGCTGATAATTTAACAAAACAAACAAATAGCTATTAATAGTTAAGCTTTCTCTCATACTCTAATGATGGGAACGGCTGAGTGTTTGGAGGGAGGTCACGGGTTCAAACCCATTAGAACTTTTTGTTAAACAAAACTAACTCGCCGATGGAAGATGCAGGGCTACGAAAGAACCACGTGTCGTGCACCAAGAGGGTGCCACGTGGCAAGTTCCTATTGGCTGACATTTTTTACGTGTTCACCGATCTACATGCTAACTGGGATGCCACTGTTCTGACTGTATGTACGGGGATGCCACATCACTAGGATGTACACGTGTCACAATTTGATTGGCTTGTACAAATTACACATGTCATAAACTGGCTGGACTGCATCAGATTCCATACAGTACGGACTGACTGATGACATCACCCTTGTACCATCAAGTCAATAGAACTTTGACTACCCATATCTCGAGCATACGATGTCGAATTTCAACGAAACAAATGTTGTCAGAATTGTCTCAATGAGCTCTTCCATTTGAAACTACTTTTGTCAATTTTTGAGACAATCATTTTTTCTACTTTCTGGATGCCCCGTGATAGCAGTTTGACCCAAGGTTTGACTGATCATAACTTGTGCAAACAGACTCCTTTTTGCCCCATTCAAGTTGCGCTAGAATAAAGACATCAAGCTCTTTCTAATGGTGTAGAATTTTTAAGCATTAGAGATACTTCAATTTTCAGTGAAAATATCCCTCGGATCACATTCACCATGGGTGGTGAATGAGTCCCACCAAGCTTAAATTTTAGCATCAGCAACATTCCATAAGTCATTTCTAGTCCTCATCCATATCTCAAGTGCACACTTTTAGTTTCATCCATTCCTTTTTAACTTTACATTTGTTTCTATTTCATTGTTGCATTACACAATATGTTTTCAAACAAGTCACATTTCTTAGGTTTTGCACATTCAATCTGTAGACATGCAAAACTAACATCACACATTCAATCAAGTTCATTAAATCCATTCATCAAATAAGTCAAGTCTATTCGATTTATCTCTAAGGTCACCCATTTAAATTGAATAAATTAACTTTATTGAATTTAATCCTATTATTATCCCTGTTTGATTAAATAAATGAAACCCTTAATTTATTAAATCTGAAATCATCTTTCATCTCCCTTTGATTTAGGAGAATGTAATCCCAGAGATTCATATATCTAAAGCTAAAACATGCATTAATGGTTCAAGTGACTTTATAGAGATGTCAATAGTAACATGCATTAATGGCTCAGGTGACTTTATAGAGATGTCAATAGTACAATGTGCATAGCTTGGGCATGATAAAAGATCAATCAATGACAAATACAATTTGAAATACAAGCTTTGAATCCAAATTACTGCAAATGATAATAAATGCCTACAAAATTTGAATAAGTGTTGGAAATGAGTGGATGCTAGGAAATAAATGCTACTACAACAAATGCATTCAACTCTTTTCTACATTAAGTGTTTTAGTGAAATCTTATAAAATCAAGTATCACATGGTGGGTTCCTCAAATTTATTGATCACTATATCAATGATTTGAATCTTTGCTTCATAGTTTCTCTTTTACTCACCTCGGTTCTATGCAACCATCCATTAATGAGGCAACTATAACAAGTTTTTCAAAACATCAATTTATGATTTGAGCTTACCCAGTCAGATACTCAATCAAACCTCTGCTTCAATGTTTCTAGTAAACAAAGAAAAATTTGATGATGCCTCAATTGATGTAGAATTTAAAACTCTAATAGTGCATTGCACAAGTAATAAAGCCAACATAGTCAACAGATATAAATTAGAGATGTTCAAATCTTTTGAATTGAAAAGACAATACGATTGATATTGTAGCAGAGAAATAAATACTTTAGAGCAATTGCAATTGTCTATTGAAGATCAAAATGCCCAACTTTTCAAAATTCAAGGAAAATGGAACGTTAGTTAATGTTAAAAGATAAAACACCCTTTAATAATATTTTTCCATACCAACTAAGAATCATACCATCAGTACAATGCACAAGGCTAGAAAGATGAGAGTAGTTTTAATTATTTTACGTGTGATTTGAAAGATAAAGCACAAAGTAAACAATGTTGGGTCCTTCGAAATTTCTTGTCTTGATGATGGAAAATGTCATGATATAGGTTACAACTATCCTCCAAAATTTCTTGTTTTCACGATGGGAAAAGTTGCGATCGAATTCCTTTGCCCGTGTTTCTTGCGATACTCTCAAATCATCACAATTAGTATATGATTTTTTTTTAAAATGTATAGAACTATGCCATATATGATATTTTCTTTTCTAATCATACATTAGTTATAGATTTCAAAGCTTTCAAAACCATTAAAATGGAGGCTACTTTCTATCAATGTAATTTAATGGGCCTATCTACAAAAAGTATAGAGATCATATGCACAACATGATGGATCATATGCACATGAAAATAGGCCATATGTGTTTAGGAACTTTCAAGCTAATGCAAATGGAAAATGTAAAGCTAGCAACCACAATATTTTCCCACGACTTCTCTTCCTATGCCAAAATGGAAGCATAGATAGGGCACACCAACTTTTTGACAGAATGCCTAAAAGAGACTTTATCTCATAGAAGATAACAATTGCAAGATATATGGAGAATGGATTTCTACAGGAGGTGCTAAAGCTAGTTAGTGCATGTTGGATTTGGTACTGCTAAATCAAGTAGACCTTCTTTTTTATGAAAATAATGGATTAAATCAAGTGGACTTGCAAATTACTTTTATAAAATTTCAAGGTAATGCAATTGGCAAGTGTAAAACCGAGTTCCACAACCTTTGACCAACATCATCCCCTATGCAAAAAAAATGGAGCTTTGTAAAAGGGTACGGACATCCATCAAAATATAACGCAAAGAGAAATTTTGTTTGATGTTATAGTTGGAAATGTCGTGGAAAACATCTAAAAAAATGGGGAAGCAAAGATAATGTCGATCTATTTTAAAGGCTTTAGAAACTTTCATGCAATGCATTTAATAGCGAAGGATATTTTAAATCTAGATAAGAAGTGATTCTATGCCAATATAACATAAAATGAGATGTATGCACAAAGCTTATCCAGAATTACAACTATAAAGATGTAAAATGTGTTCCAATATAAATGTGTTTCAATAAAGGTGTTTTCCACTATACATTGTTTTCAATAAAGAGAAAAGTACCTTATTGTTTTCCAATATAAATGTGTTTTGATAAAAATAGAAGCTCAATGTGTTTTAATCAAGGGAGTAATGTAAACAAATCTACCTTTTTTGCAGAGAATAATGATGTAAATCAATGCCCTCTTATTTAGACAATTGCACCTTTTAAGACATGGATTTGTTCAATTCCATTGTATATGAAAGTTTGAAAACTCTCGTATGCAATGCTTCAAATCTCAATCTCTGATTATTCTACTTAATCAACATATATATAACAATAGTTTGTAGATAATCAATGAGATTTACATAATACAGATAAATAGATTTATCTGAAACTTTGAAAAAATAATAATTTCAAGAATACAAATTCTCCAAAAGTAACCCTTTCCCAACCCCTTTTGATAAGCTTCTTGATCTTGATAAGAAGATGCAAAGATGACTTTGATGCAAAATGATAATAACAACAAGCTAAGATAGGATGAAAATCCAAGTGATGAGTGCCTATAGCGCAAATACTAAGAGTGTGGATTAAGTTATGGATTATTGTGGATATAATGCTTCTATTTATAGGTTGAAGGGTCGAAGAATGGAGAGATGGGAGGAATGTGGGACTAAAGAAGATCCAATGATATCGTGACACTTGCTACCTGGCTAGTGGAGGAAGGTGGAGCACATTTTGGAGAATGTGCATTGTTAATGCATATAGTTGAGGATTTGAGAGGTATAAGAGAGATTAATGCACTTGTAAGAGGCATTAAATGAATATGGTTGAGGTGTTTTGGAGGGAAATGGTTTGGGAAAGAAAGTTAAATAAGTGGAGTAAATGAAGGAATATTCCTTGGGAATATGCCTTGTGAGGGAAAATATGATATTAATTAATTAAATAAATTGATTTTCATGTTCAACTAGGGTAGTTGACCATGGGTTTTCTTTGACCAAGGTTGATTCAAAAGCTAGAGAAATGAGGGATTAGTATTAGGAGTTAATTAATTTAGGATTAATTCACTTGGATGAGATTAGCTGATTTATGATATTTAATTTAAATGTTTGGGTTTATTTAAATCAAATGAGAGGATGTTAGAAAATTAGGATTTTAATTAAATATATTGATTTATTTAAGTAAAAGAGATGGCATTAGTTAGCAGAAAGTGAATTAATCAAATAAACTTAGTTACTTGATTAATAGCAGAAGTAATGTGAATTTGAGTGTCTACAATGATAAGTTTCTTATCCTATGATATGAGACAACTTATCATAACCACCTAGGAAAAGATAAAATCTAGAGATGACAACTAAGTCTTCTAGAAAGATACCTAGGACTTAAGTAAAATTAACATATGAATAAGTCTCATAATAAGGAACTAACCAGGTACAAGATTTTATTCACACCAACATCCCCCCATTAAGCGCAACTTAGGGAGTAGATTATTATGGAAATGATCCAAAGATGCGAGGATGGTTCCTAACTACTAGGACATGTTATGTACCCATGTATGAATACAGATGCAATCTCTTACAAACTGAAAAAATGAGAAAATCTAGTGGGAAAAAACTCCCCGAAAGATAGATGAAATACAAAATAATCTCAAGGAATACATGAGAAGGACAAAACCCCATTTGAGGAAAAAGACCCCCCATAAGAGAGAAGAAGAAGAGAGACAGTGTAACCCATCCTCATAATAGTGTCTCCTCTAATGATGGTGACAATGCAACCCATCCTCATAATAGTGTCTCCTCTAATGATGGTGAATGTTTGACAATGAATGTTGAAGATGATCCAAGGGAATCAAAGAAACTCCTCCCATTAGGAAGAAATAAAACCAAGAATGTATGCAAGAGCTCTTCCCATTCCTGAAAGGAAGTTGTAGGAAGAAGGATGATAGATGATGTCTTCAAAGAATTCTCAAGTGTCTCCATGTCGATGCTAAAAGATGTCACACTCCAAATAGGTATTCTAGGCCACACTGTTGAAGAAGAAAATTTAGAATCTCCTAAAAATTATTGTAGAACACAATCCAAAGAAAAATATATCTCCTCTAAAGATAAATAATCCTCCTCCAAATGTTGTTTGAAAGTATCCACACTCATGTCAAACTGCAGAGGATGATCATGTTGAGAATGAAAAAGAGGGTCAAAGTGTTCCTTCGGAAGGATCATCTCCACTAAAGAGAAGATGAATGCAATCAACCTAATTTGTTATATATTGGATGCATCAACATTATCATATTAGTCCCATTTTTTTAGCTCATTTCCCTATTTCCTTTCTTGATTTTCACTAATTTCTCTTCCACATCATCCTACATCACTCTAAATTTCCTTTTTGGAGATGCTGACGAAAAATATTTTGGTCTACCTCTCGAGGGGGGTTACCTCATAACTAACCTTCCAATCTATTAGTGAAAAATTTTAAACTTCTTTGACTTGGCATCACTACAAACACTACATCAAAGAGGGGGGAAATGTAGTCACCCTAAAACTGGCATTATTTCTTCTCAATTAATTAAATATTATTATTTAATTAATTCACTCACTCCCAACCATAATTAATTAAATATTTATTATTTTATTAATTATTCCATATTCTTCTTATAATTAATTAAATATTTTATTATTTAATTTATTATATCACCTCCTAGACTAAAATTCCTCCAATGAATTAAATATCTAAATTATTTAATTAATCCCATCATATTCCCAATTCTTCTAATTCTACTTGAGTTAATTAATCCCTTGATTAATTAACTTCATCCTCTTACTAACCCTCGTTATCTCATTCTCCAACTTTTAACTATACCCTAGTTAATAAACCATTGGTTTATTGAATCAAACTACCCCATTAAGCTAATAAATTCTTGATTAATTACTCTAACCCCCATGTCTAATCGTCATTACCATTATTTTCCTAATTTAAAATTCATCACATCTCCCCAATCTTATTTCATAAATATGAGAAATCTCACCTACCCCCAATATCTTACACCTAGCCTCCAAAATTAATGACTTTTCTCTATAAGGTGTGCTCAAACATGTGTGATAACACCTCATCACTTCTCCCACACTCCATTGTCACACTTTTCATAATGCTAACAAGCTACACCACCTTGATCCACACCTCACTCTATCAATCAATCCTATCCGTTCAACTTTTAATGAATCCTATCCCTCCATTTCTCCCCTCCAATTTCTATAAATTGTAGCTTCAACCCCTCATTTCACCATCCTAAATTATAGCCTTGTCATACTGGTATTTTTGTGAGCAATCCACATTCCAACACTTGAGAAAGTCCATCAAGACTTGGGTGCATCTTGAGCTCAATCCTTGAGGGTTATTGAAGGTATAATCTAACTTATGCATTTGAGTTTATTTTATTTGTGTTATTGTACCTTTAATGTCTACCTAACCCCCCTGTACCCAAACATATTAAATTCTTCATTATAAAAAATTGGCATTTTCATGAACTGTTTAAAACATGGATTTTGATGTCAATGTGTAGATGCAAACCTTGGACTAGTTGATCCAAAAAGAAATCGATTTTTTTTTTATGGTTATGAACTTTAAATTCATATATCATATAATCGGATTACTACATAGATGCTTTAAGGCCTCTACTTTGTGATGTTAAGGGATGCCATCCACCACACCCAAGCATTCTAAACCTAGATTTTAAAGTGGAAGGAACTTGAAATATGTATCTTTTTTTTAAAGAGAAATAAAAAAATCACTATAATTATTAACATATATTTTTTACATAATTAAAGTATAAGTATGATGAATTTTCTAGTGCCATAATACATTATAATAAATAAAATCAATACAATTCACACATATATTGAAACATGCTTGTGATTAGTGAATACACATAGTTTGAGGGATTGTGTAGCATGGCATAGTTGATGAAAACCATATAAAATTATGTATAAAATGATATATTCTATTAATCTTCAATATTTGTTGGTCTTCACTAATGGAGTTAGTTTATTGTAGCTCAAAAAAATTAGTTAGCCCTATTTGACAATGATTTTGTTTTATTTCATATCTAATTAATATTCCTATATGAGCTTTCCAAGCTCATTTTCCCCGCCGCTGAAAATTACGGCCGTAATGAGCACATTTAGGTTTTCACGTGACGACATCCTCACATGCATCATGCCTCTAATCTCCCTGCACAAATTAATGATAATTTGTTTATTTATATAACAAAATTAATAATTGAAATAAACAAATATTAAGTCATTTTTATTAAAGTAATTTTTTATATATAATAATATATTAAAATCAATTTTTAAAACAACTTTTTTATTTTATTGATATAGAATAATTTAGATAATTAAAAGAAAAATATTGAATAAATATTATTCTATAATAAAGAAATAAAATAATAATAATAATAATATTAAAACCATTTTTTAAATGATTTATCAATTGATCTTATTTACTACACAAATGTGTGCAAAAAATAAACCATTTTTTTCCTTGCGAATTTCTCGAGACAGCTGTTAAGATCTTATACTTCAGATCGTCCTCTCATCTTCATTCCATTGATTTGTTACTTGGGCACATGGTTTCTTTTCATATTACGGAGCTCGTCTAATAAGAATCCTAAGGCTGGTTCCACATTATGCCGTATAGTTTCCTTCATTTCATTTATGAGAGGGCTGACTATAGAGGAGTTTTTAATTTGTTAATTGGGCACATGGGTTCTTTTCATATTTGCAGAGATGTCAAAATCTTACACTTCAGATCGTCTTCTCTTCTTAGACTCCGGGCTCATTTCAATTAATTTCACGGAAATTACCGGTGTACTTCATTTAATTGAACGCGGAATTGTATCTATAAATTTTATGCAATTGCACAGTTTTGGCATGAAGAGTTAGTGATTGTTTCAAAAGATGGCTAAACTTATACTGGGTAACGCTTGTGCAGCGGCTGAAGAAAATGCAGATGTTGAAGGATTGTTGTCATGCTTGCAGGCGGGTGGCGTAACAAATGTTACACCCATTTCCTCCCCTGATTTCAATCCTTTGCTAGATTTCTCCGCACAGAATCTTCGATTTACAGAACCTCAGATACGCAGGCCTTGCGTTATCATTCTTCCGGAGAACGAAATGGAGCTGCAACAATCCGTACAGTGCAGCATAAAGCACGGATGGGAGATTCGTGTTCGAAGTAGTGGGCACAGCTACGAGGGGCTTTCCTACACCGCCAGCGCTCCATTCGTACTCATCGATCTTCAAAAGCTTAACAAAGTGACGGTAGATGCGAAATCGAAGACGGCCTGGGTAGAAGCAGGCGCCACCTTGGGGGAAATTTATTCTGCTGTCGCAAACAGTTCGGCTGAGCTCGGCTTTCCTGCAGGAATTTGCCACACAGTGGGCTGCGGCGGTCATTTTGCTGGCGCAGGGCTCGGCTTACTGACGAGAAAATACGGCTTGGCATCCGATAATGTCTTGGACGCCCGGCTGATAAATGCATCAGGGGAGATCATGGATAAAAATATCATGGGTGAAGATGTGTTCTGGGCTTTAAGAGGTGGAGGCGGCGGTAACTGGGGCGTTGTATGTGCCTGGAATATCCAGCTGGTGAGCCTACCGCCAGTTTTGACAGCGTTCAAGGTATTAAAAATTGGTGCAGATATTGTCACGGATACCGTCCACAAATGGCAATATGTTGCTCCTCAAAACGAGGAGGACCTCTTCATTCGAGTAGAGATCCGAGTCGAAAAAGATACCAAAGATATCAAAGCCTTGTTCCACGGAATATACCTTGGGCGTAAGAACGAGCTGCTGAGCAAAATAGCTAAGATCTTCCCCGAGCTGCGGATGGTGCCAGCACATTGTGAAGAAATGAGTTGGATACAGACAGTTTGCTACTTTGATGAAATCAAATGCAGCGAATTGACTAACCGGTGTACCCGTAAGGAGTACTTCAAGATAAAATCGGATTTCGCCAAGGTCCCTCTTCATGAACCTGCGCTGAGAGGACTGTGGACAATCATGGAAAAAGAGGAGAATGCTTATGTCGCTTTCTCTCCTCTGGGAGGAATGATGGACACGATTCCCTTATCCGCGACGCCGTTTCCTCAGCGTGCAGGGACATTGTTCGACATACACTACAACATAACGTGGACTGAGAGTAGTAGAGATCATTACTAGCTGGAATGGATGAGGACGCTTTACGCGGCCTACGTGAACTTTCTTGGCCTTGATCTGGGCAGTAGCCCCGATGGGCATGCTTCTGTTGAAGAGGCGAGAGTTTGGGGTGAAAAGTATTTCGATGCAAATTTCGATAGGCTTGTTGAGGCTAAAACGCAGGTGGATCGCCATAACCACTTCAGAAATCCTCAGGTCATTCCTCCTCACCCGAATTAATAATTATCCTGTATTTTCATTGGCATAGTAAGGCGCCTTTCGAGGTGTTTTCTATCAGTTTGTGCGGCTTCCCTGGAAACAAGAGCACTTATATTGGTGAGGAAATACCCCAACCTGTACAATGGCTAGATTTGTGAGGAAATACCCCAACCTGCCACCTGGCCTGTTGTCTTTGCCCTTATTTGGAAACTGGCTGTAGGTTGGCAATGATCTGCATCACATAAATCTTGTCAAGATGGCCAAAAGGTATAAAGACATTTTCATGCTGAGAATGGACTGGAAAAATTTGGTGGTGGTGTCATGTCCTAAGCTCGTAAAATAAGTTATTCATATGTGGGGCGTCAAATTCAGCTATAGAAAGAACAAAATGGTGTTTGATATATTCACGGGAATGGAAAGACATGGTGTTCACTATCTATGGTTATCACAGGTGAAAGATTAGAAGGATTGTGACTCTTTCCTTCTTTACTCAAATACTTATCGAACACTATAGAGTAAGGTGGGAGGACGAAACACTATCATGGTGTTGACTATCTTAAAGAGATTCAGAGAGTCATTGAAGACATTTGCGCCAACAAAGTCATCTTAGAGAGTAATAACGACCACAACTCATGCCTTATTGTGTTTTGTATAGGATGATCGCAGGTTTGAATCTTAGGAGGACCCGCTGTTCCTTTAGACCACTACTTTTAATACGAAGAGAAGCCGGTTGGCACAGTGGTTTGAGTACAACTATGGGGACTTGATTCCCATATTAAGGCCATTCTCGAGAGGATATTTGAACAAATGCAGGGACCTCTAGTGAAAAATCCCACCCTTTTCACATCAAAGCATCTATCAAGGTCTTCAAACCTTGCTTTTACTTCAAAAATACCTCCTGCTCTCAAATTTAGAAACAAATTGTCACCGAGATGAGAGGTGTAAAAAGAGAAGACATATCTTGTTTTAGTCCCATTTCGAGTATGAAAATTTTGACAATAAAACCCAAAAAAATAAAAATGATTCGACTGTGTATATATTCCAAAACATTAAACTCACTGAAACCATGGCAAGTGACTTACTAAAGATATTACACAAGTTGTGTCCTACTGTCAATGATCCCAATGTGAAAAAATGGTTACATCCTCATGGCTTTGACATTTTGAGTCTGAAATGATTTCCATATTCATTTGTTCTATTCCTACATTGTTACATATTGAAGATGGTGATGTTTAAAGTCAGTCACAAATAACTGTATGCTTATAAGGAACAAAGGAGACTATAAACAGTGGTAAATGAATTCGCCAATGACACTAAGATGCATTAACAACAAAAGAAAAAATATCCAACTATTAGATTTTGGCGATCAAATTAATGACAGATTCAATTAATAAATGAATGGAGAGGACTACTGATAGGACATTTTTTATTGAGTCATCAACTGATATTTTTTGGACATATCATACAACATAAGTTTCAGTGCTGGCGGCAATGTAAATGAATACTATTGACCAGACTATAATCACCTGAACAAACGAGTGGAAAACGAATGATTGCAAACGTTTAAATCATCTCCAAACTTATTTACACCGTTGATTGAACATTTTAGCTTTGTCTTGTTCATAGTGGATATGCCTTCGTCCTAAAAAATATATCTTGAGGGATGGAAATGCCACTTATAAATTTCAATTGATTGGATCTTTATAATAAATATAGGATCTGACAATGAGCGAATATAATAAAAATGGGGATAGTTGACAACCCAATCTCATTGAACATTATAAAGGGAAAAATTTAGATATTTGAGTTATTAATTATTATCTCAGTATTTTAGTTTTTGAGTAGCATTTGATCATGTACATGAATTTGAGGTCTTAAATCTAGCTATCACAACATTTTAGGAATGAAATTCTAATATATTCCATCAACTGCTTTGTGGAAGTCTAATTTGACTAGTAAAGTATTTTGTTCAAATTGTTGAGTCCATTCATTAGTTTCTCAATAAAAATATAGATTTTTCAAGAATATATCTTCTTCCAGGAAACCTATTTGTTTATTTATGATGATACCCTACATCACAAGCCTCTAGCACCTTAGCAATAATTTTATAGAAGTGTCTAGTATGGTAATGGAGCACTAGATGAAAAATAGAGTAATAAGTTTTCTCATTTGGAAGAATTTCAATTAATTATTTATTCATGCTTGGACCTAACAATTCTCTTCTCATTATTTTCAAATAAAGAAAGGAAAAGCCATTTTTTATGAATGGCAACATAGTTTGATAAAATTCTACCATGTAACTAATTATGAACATGACCTACACATATACAAATTAAGGGGTCAACTATTGGTTGTTACATTTCAAAATTAGGGCCTACCAAAATAATATTTAATTGCTCTAGTCAAGTAGACTTATTTTGAGTTTCTCCAAGGTAATGAGTGTTGTAATAATAGAAAAAGGACTCCCTAACATGGCCTTGATTTAGTGTTGTAATGTTTCAAACATATTTGCATTAGGTCTTGGGCCCTTGTGAACTAAATGAGCTTATTGGTGCCTCATTTAGATTGTTGTAAAGTGTTGTAACACACTTTCACATTAATCTATGGTTTTATTAAATAATTGGGAATTTTTAAACTTTAATTGGCCTTATTTTACACTCAAGCCCCATTTAATGCATCTTTTCAACAATAATCTCGACATGAACCAAGATCCAATTATAATTCAGGTGTTTTTAGGTTATGTGGCCCAAATTTAGTGATCTGGGACTCATACGCCACCTTGGATGTATGAGTCAGACCTAGGTTTTAGGGCCCCGATCTAGATTTTACACCATTCTAAGCATTTTTGAAAAATGTGTGCCTTAGTTAAGCCTAATGGGACTCACATGCCACTTCTGGCATATGATTTCCGTGTGACCCACAGTCAAATTTAATTCAAATTCTTGGCAGTATTTTATTCTCTTAGATTTGATGTCGGCTTGTAGTATTGTAATTTCAAGAAATTTGTCATAAACAAGTACAAATACAAGTTTCTTTCACTCATTTTCACCTAAGCATTCATG
>VDFB02258273.1:0-35993 GCA_007258455.2 Sequoia sempervirens | reverse complement strand
CGAGCTCTTTCTAATGGTGTAGAATTTTGGATCATTGGAGATACTTCACTTTTTAGTGAAAATATCCCATGGATCAAGCCTCCCCACCGGAGAACTTTTGGACCTCCAAAAGTGGCATTTATTCAAACATTAAGTGAGGACTTGGCCTCCCCACTTGTCTGGTATCATCTGTACATCTGTATACCTGGCTCACAATCACAAAAAAGACTGCAACAACATTGTTGAACATAAACATCACTCTGTCACTTCCATAATCATCTACATCAAATATTGTAGCCACTAACCAACAAAAATTGTCTAGCATGAAGCTGAACAGTAATGCAGTTATGAAAGGGAACAAATCAACAACATATCGATCTCTCACAACAGAAACATTTTTACCTAAGGGACCGTCAATGCTTTCAATCATCATTCCCTCATGTTGTATTGTGGGTGCATCCTGCGACATCTGACCCTGGTTAGCTACTCCATGTTCCTGTCTAGAACCACCTATGCTGATAGACATAAGAGTTAAATCTTTACTTGCATTAATCACCCTCTTTAATTGCCCTATGTTTGTAAAAGAACGACCAGTCTTAGTCTTGTGAGAATGTATAATATACTATATGCCATCTTTAAACAAATGATAATGATTCTTTTCCCTGTAGAAAATAGCTTTCCGATCATAAAGGTAAGGGCTACCAAAAAATATCCCACATATATCTAGTGGAACCACATCAAACTGTACTTCATCCACAAACTTGATAGTGATTGTGAATTTTAAACTGCATTGTTTTGTTACTTGTAATTTATCATTCTCGCAAATCCAGCCTAGTGGATAAGGTTTCTTATGCTGTTTAGTTTTCAATCCAAAGTTTCCTACATCATCTTCATAAATTAAGTTAACTTGCGAACCACTATCTATGACTGCATCAATTTTAATGTTCTTAGCAACAACCCTTAAATGAAACAACTCATTCCTTTTCTTATCTTCAGAGACATCATTAACTTTGGAAGTAGAAGCACAACTATCAAAGGAAACACTAGAATTAGGATCTTTACCTTTCAAACCCATAGCTGTTATCTTAGTTTCATCATCAAAATTCGAACTAGGATCCATAACAACATTTGTGGCTTTCTCCTTACCCTTCTGTTTCTGATTATGTCTCTGAGCCCACTTAGGCTTCAATTCGGGATGCAACTTCCAACAATGATCTTCATCATGACCCTTCCTATCACAATGAGAGCAAGAAAGCTTGTCATCCTTCTTGACTGTAGTTGTCTTCTATCCTTTCCCTGTCTCTGCATTCTTAGAAGATTTATTTACAAAGTTATCATTATCAATGAAAGAACCCTTTCACCTTGACTCTAAGTGTGTAGCTTGAACAGACACTTTATCCAAATTACAAGGGTTCAATACCAAAATGGAATGTCTGAGATATGAATGAAGACCTCCTATGTACTTTAACAAAGTATCCTGGGTGTACAAAGGTACATTTAATGCAATAGCCTTCTTTCTAAATTCACGGGTGTACTCTTGGACAGTTTGACCTTTCCCTTGTTTAAACACTTGCCAATTCATCATTAATTGTTGCATGTGACCTAAGGGATAGAATTTTTTTTTAAGAGCATTAATGAATTCTAACCAAGATAAATTGACTCTACCATGCTGTGAAATTTCTGCTCTAGTCCTACTCTCCCACCAGGTAAGAGTTGTACCTCCCAACCGAAGAGTGGCTAACTGGATCCTAGAAGCATCATCAAAGAGGTTTTGAACTCTACAATAAACTTCTACTTGTTGAATCCAATCATCTAAAATTCAGCATCTAATTCACCACAATACTTAGGTAGTTCAAATTTTACATCCAGTTTAATTTGAGGCTTATTTACACCCTTAAGAGGATTACCAGAAGGAGAATGTGTAGAAGAAGAAGGAGAATGAGTAGAAGAAGGAGGAGTAGATGAAGGATATTTTGGAGGTTCATCACCATCTCCTGATTGCTTCTTCTTGTTTTTACTATCACCATGATCTTCTTCATGTTTCATGTGTTCTTCCCTTTCTTTAAGTAGCATATCCAACACAACTCTCATTTGCCAAAAATCTCTTCAAAACTCTTGCTCACTGAGTTCCTTAGGTACCTCCATTCCAGACACAGACATCTTCGGTAAAGTTCTTTGTTTCCCGATCTTAGGATTATATTCCTCAAGCTTGCCTTTGCCCTTTCGAATCCTGGATCTTGTTAGCATTCAAAACAACTGCAATAATAGTCACCCAAAAGCTTTGATACCACTTGATCTGATTAGTATCTAGACTAATTGCATTTGAATGCTTGATGTTTACAAATCAGAAAATCCAAATTACATAAACAAAATTAACACAATAACATGTGAATTAAGCAGAAATACAATTCATGCATACATTATTGAAATTATGCATTAAAAACTGAAGGTGAAAAGAATGAAATTGAGAAGGAAGAAGAGAGAGAGTGCAAATGATTTGATAACGAAGTTCACCACAAATGTGACTACGTCTCTTGGTTTGCTCCAATAGAGTGAGACTGATCCGATTAATCTCCAAAAATAGAATTACAATTGCACTAAGAGCACTTCGGCAACATGACAATACTGCGACTTACAAAAAGGCTCAAAATAATCTCCTTAGAAAATCTCCCTGTTTCTCTGATTCAATACTTCACCACCTGGACTTGAAATTTTTGATTAGTTCCTAAGAGCATACCTCCCCCTTTTTGTACAAAAAAATTACTCAAATTGGTTCATAACCAATTTATTTTCAAAATCTTCCTTATCTCCCCATAATATCTTCAAATCCCCCATTCTTATAGTAACATAACAATAATATATCTCCTATAATCTTTTCAAAATATAATATATTTTTTTGTTTCAAGCCCTTCTCAGGCTATCACTACTGAGGAGATTTGTTTGTCTATTTTTTATTTAATTTTAGGTGAGTTTGTTTTTAAGAAAAGGAAATCAGTTTTACAACATTCAAGAAAAACCACCGATGCCACATATTCCTTAAGGACCATTTGATGGTCCAACGGCCACCTTATATTTTGTGAGCCCGGGCATCGTGGGTTCAAACCCTGATAGTTAGTGTTTTCTCCATAATTTCTCGCTGATAATTTAACAAAACAAACAAATAGCTATTAATAGTTAAGCTTTCTCTCATACTCTAATGATGGGAACGGCTGAGTGTTTGGAGGGAGGTCACGGGTTCAAACCCATTAGAACTTTTTGTTAAACAAAACTAACTCGCCGATGGAAGATGCAGGGCTACGAAAGAACCACGTGTCGTGCACCAAGAGGGTGCCACGTGGCAAGTTCCTATTGGCTGACATTTTTTACGTGTTCACCGATCTACATGCTAACTGGGATGCCACTGTTCTGACTGTATGTACGGGGATGCCACATCACTAGGATGTACACGTGTCACAATTTGATTGGCTTGTACAAATTACACATGTCATAAACTGGCTGGACTGCATCAGATTCCATACAGTACGGACTGACTGATGACATCACCCTTGTACCATCAAGTCAATAGAACTTTGACTACCCATATCTCGAGCATACGATGTCGAATTTCAACGAAACAAATGTTGTCAGAATTGTCTCAATGAGCTCTTCCATTTGAAACTACTTTTGTCAATTTTTGAGACAATCATTTTTTCTACTTTCTGGATGCCCCGTGATAGCAGTTTGACCCAAGGTTTGACTGATCATAACTTGTGCAAACAGACTCCTTTTTGCCCCATTCAAGTTGCGCTAGAATAAAGACATCAAGCTCTTTCTAATGGTGTAGAATTTTTAAGCATTAGAGATACTTCAATTTTCAGTGAAAATATCCCTCGGATCACATTCACCATGGGTGGTGAATGAGTCCCACCAAGCTTAAATTTTAGCATCAGCAACATTCCATAAGTCATTTCTAGTCCTCATCCATATCTCAAGTGCACACTTTTAGTTTCATCCATTCCTTTTTAACTTTACATTTGTTTCTATTTCATTGTTGCATTACACAATATGTTTTCAAACAAGTCACATTTCTTAGGTTTTGCACATTCAATCTGTAGACATGCAAAACTAACATCACACATTCAATCAAGTTCATTAAATCCATTCATCAAATAAGTCAAGTCTATTCGATTTATCTCTAAGGTCACCCATTTAAATTGAATAAATTAACTTTATTGAATTTAATCCTATTATTATCCCTGTTTGATTAAATAAATGAAACCCTTAATTTATTAAATCTGAAATCATCTTTCATCTCCCTTTGATTTAGGAGAATGTAATCCCAGAGATTCATATATCTAAAGCTAAAACATGCATTAATGGTTCAAGTGACTTTATAGAGATGTCAATAGTAACATGCATTAATGGCTCAGGTGACTTTATAGAGATGTCAATAGTACAATGTGCATAGCTTGGGCATGATAAAAGATCAATCAATGACAAATACAATTTGAAATACAAGCTTTGAATCCAAATTACTGCAAATGATAATAAATGCCTACAAAATTTGAATAAGTGTTGGAAATGAGTGGATGCTAGGAAATAAATGCTACTACAACAAATGCATTCAACTCTTTTCTACATTAAGTGTTTTAGTGAAATCTTATAAAATCAAGTATCACATGGTGGGTTCCTCAAATTTATTGATCACTATATCAATGATTTGAATCTTTGCTTCATAGTTTCTCTTTTACTCACCTCGGTTCTATGCAACCATCCATTAATGAGGCAACTATAACAAGTTTTTCAAAACATCAATTTATGATTTGAGCTTACCCAGTCAGATACTCAATCAAACCTCTGCTTCAATGTTTCTAGTAAACAAAGAAAAATTTGATGATGCCTCAATTGATGTAGAATTTAAAACTCTAATAGTGCATTGCACAAGTAATAAAGCCAACATAGTCAACAGATATAAATTAGAGATGTTCAAATCTTTTGAATTGAAAAGACAATACGATTGATATTGTAGCAGAGAAATAAATACTTTAGAGCAATTGCAATTGTCTATTGAAGATCAAAATGCCCAACTTTTCAAAATTCAAGGAAAATGGAACGTTAGTTAATGTTAAAAGATAAAACACCCTTTAATAATATTTTTCCATACCAACTAAGAATCATACCATCAGTACAATGCACAAGGCTAGAAAGATGAGAGTAGTTTTAATTATTTTACGTGTGATTTGAAAGATAAAGCACAAAGTAAACAATGTTGGGTCCTTCGAAATTTCTTGTCTTGATGATGGAAAATGTCATGATATAGGTTACAACTATCCTCCAAAATTTCTTGTTTTCACGATGGGAAAAGTTGCGATCGAATTCCTTTGCCCGTGTTTCTTGCGATACTCTCAAATCATCACAATTAGTATATGATTTTTTTTTAAAATGTATAGAACTATGCCATATATGATATTTTCTTTTCTAATCATACATTAGTTATAGATTTCAAAGCTTTCAAAACCATTAAAATGGAGGCTACTTTCTATCAATGTAATTTAATGGGCCTATCTACAAAAAGTATAGAGATCATATGCACAACATGATGGATCATATGCACATGAAAATAGGCCATATGTGTTTAGGAACTTTCAAGCTAATGCAAATGGAAAATGTAAAGCTAGCAACCACAATATTTTCCCACGACTTCTCTTCCTATGCCAAAATGGAAGCATAGATAGGGCACACCAACTTTTTGACAGAATGCCTAAAAGAGACTTTATCTCATAGAAGATAACAATTGCAAGATATATGGAGAATGGATTTCTACAGGAGGTGCTAAAGCTAGTTAGTGCATGTTGGATTTGGTACTGCTAAATCAAGTAGACCTTCTTTTTTATGAAAATAATGGATTAAATCAAGTGGACTTGCAAATTACTTTTATAAAATTTCAAGGTAATGCAATTGGCAAGTGTAAAACCGAGTTCCACAACCTTTGACCAACATCATCCCCTATGCAAAAAAAATGGAGCTTTGTAAAAGGGTACGGACATCCATCAAAATATAACGCAAAGAGAAATTTTGTTTGATGTTATAGTTGGAAATGTCGTGGAAAACATCTAAAAAAATGGGGAAGCAAAGATAATGTCGATCTATTTTAAAGGCTTTAGAAACTTTCATGCAATGCATTTAATAGCGAAGGATATTTTAAATCTAGATAAGAAGTGATTCTATGCCAATATAACATAAAATGAGATGTATGCACAAAGCTTATCCAGAATTACAACTATAAAGATGTAAAATGTGTTCCAATATAAATGTGTTTCAATAAAGGTGTTTTCCACTATACATTGTTTTCAATAAAGAGAAAAGTACCTTATTGTTTTCCAATATAAATGTGTTTTGATAAAAATAGAAGCTCAATGTGTTTTAATCAAGGGAGTAATGTAAACAAATCTACCTTTTTTGCAGAGAATAATGATGTAAATCAATGCCCTCTTATTTAGACAATTGCACCTTTTAAGACATGGATTTGTTCAATTCCATTGTATATGAAAGTTTGAAAACTCTCGTATGCAATGCTTCAAATCTCAATCTCTGATTATTCTACTTAATCAACATATATATAACAATAGTTTGTAGATAATCAATGAGATTTACATAATACAGATAAATAGATTTATCTGAAACTTTGAAAAAATAATAATTTCAAGAATACAAATTCTCCAAAAGTAACCCTTTCCCAACCCCTTTTGATAAGCTTCTTGATCTTGATAAGAAGATGCAAAGATGACTTTGATGCAAAATGATAATAACAACAAGCTAAGATAGGATGAAAATCCAAGTGATGAGTGCCTATAGCGCAAATACTAAGAGTGTGGATTAAGTTATGGATTATTGTGGATATAATGCTTCTATTTATAGGTTGAAGGGTCGAAGAATGGAGAGATGGGAGGAATGTGGGACTAAAGAAGATCCAATGATATCGTGACACTTGCTACCTGGCTAGTGGAGGAAGGTGGAGCACATTTTGGAGAATGTGCATTGTTAATGCATATAGTTGAGGATTTGAGAGGTATAAGAGAGATTAATGCACTTGTAAGAGGCATTAAATGAATATGGTTGAGGTGTTTTGGAGGGAAATGGTTTGGGAAAGAAAGTTAAATAAGTGGAGTAAATGAAGGAATATTCCTTGGGAATATGCCTTGTGAGGGAAAATATGATATTAATTAATTAAATAAATTGATTTTCATGTTCAACTAGGGTAGTTGACCATGGGTTTTCTTTGACCAAGGTTGATTCAAAAGCTAGAGAAATGAGGGATTAGTATTAGGAGTTAATTAATTTAGGATTAATTCACTTGGATGAGATTAGCTGATTTATGATATTTAATTTAAATGTTTGGGTTTATTTAAATCAAATGAGAGGATGTTAGAAAATTAGGATTTTAATTAAATATATTGATTTATTTAAGTAAAAGAGATGGCATTAGTTAGCAGAAAGTGAATTAATCAAATAAACTTAGTTACTTGATTAATAGCAGAAGTAATGTGAATTTGAGTGTCTACAATGATAAGTTTCTTATCCTATGATATGAGACAACTTATCATAACCACCTAGGAAAAGATAAAATCTAGAGATGACAACTAAGTCTTCTAGAAAGATACCTAGGACTTAAGTAAAATTAACATATGAATAAGTCTCATAATAAGGAACTAACCAGGTACAAGATTTTATTCACACCAACATCCCCCCATTAAGCGCAACTTAGGGAGTAGATTATTATGGAAATGATCCAAAGATGCGAGGATGGTTCCTAACTACTAGGACATGTTATGTACCCATGTATGAATACAGATGCAATCTCTTACAAACTGAAAAAATGAGAAAATCTAGTGGGAAAAAACTCCCCGAAAGATAGATGAAATACAAAATAATCTCAAGGAATACATGAGAAGGACAAAACCCCATTTGAGGAAAAAGACCCCCCATAAGAGAGAAGAAGAAGAGAGACAGTGTAACCCATCCTCATAATAGTGTCTCCTCTAATGATGGTGACAATGCAACCCATCCTCATAATAGTGTCTCCTCTAATGATGGTGAATGTTTGACAATGAATGTTGAAGATGATCCAAGGGAATCAAAGAAACTCCTCCCATTAGGAAGAAATAAAACCAAGAATGTATGCAAGAGCTCTTCCCATTCCTGAAAGGAAGTTGTAGGAAGAAGGATGATAGATGATGTCTTCAAAGAATTCTCAAGTGTCTCCATGTCGATGCTAAAAGATGTCACACTCCAAATAGGTATTCTAGGCCACACTGTTGAAGAAGAAAATTTAGAATCTCCTAAAAATTATTGTAGAACACAATCCAAAGAAAAATATATCTCCTCTAAAGATAAATAATCCTCCTCCAAATGTTGTTTGAAAGTATCCACACTCATGTCAAACTGCAGAGGATGATCATGTTGAGAATGAAAAAGAGGGTCAAAGTGTTCCTTCGGAAGGATCATCTCCACTAAAGAGAAGATGAATGCAATCAACCTAATTTGTTATATATTGGATGCATCAACATTATCATATTAGTCCCATTTTTTTAGCTCATTTCCCTATTTCCTTTCTTGATTTTCACTAATTTCTCTTCCACATCATCCTACATCACTCTAAATTTCCTTTTTGGAGATGCTGACGAAAAATATTTTGGTCTACCTCTCGAGGGGGGTTACCTCATAACTAACCTTCCAATCTATTAGTGAAAAATTTTAAACTTCTTTGACTTGGCATCACTACAAACACTACATCAAAGAGGGGGGAAATGTAGTCACCCTAAAACTGGCATTATTTCTTCTCAATTAATTAAATATTATTATTTAATTAATTCACTCACTCCCAACCATAATTAATTAAATATTTATTATTTTATTAATTATTCCATATTCTTCTTATAATTAATTAAATATTTTATTATTTAATTTATTATATCACCTCCTAGACTAAAATTCCTCCAATGAATTAAATATCTAAATTATTTAATTAATCCCATCATATTCCCAATTCTTCTAATTCTACTTGAGTTAATTAATCCCTTGATTAATTAACTTCATCCTCTTACTAACCCTTGTTATCTCATTCTTCAACTTTTAACTATACCCTAGTTAATAAACCATTGGTTTATTGAATCAAACTACCCCATTAAGCTAATAAATTCTTGATTAATTACTCTAACCCCCATGTCTAATCGTCATTACCATTATTTTCCTAATTTAAAATTCATCACATCTCCCCAATCTTATTTCATAAATATGAGAAATCTCACCTACCCCCAATATCTTACACCTAGCCTCCAAAATTAATGACTTTTCTCTATAAGGTGTGCTCAAACATGTGTGATAACACCTCATCACTTCTCCCACACTCCATTGTCACACTTTTCATAATGCTAACAAGCTACACCACCTTGATCCACACCTCACTCTATCAATCAATCCTATCCGTTCAACTTTTAATGAATCCTATCCCTCCATTTCTCCCCTCCAATTTCTATAAATTGTAGCTTCAACCCCTCATTTCACCATCCTAAATTATAGCCTTGTCATACTGGTATTTTTGTGAGCAATCCACATTCCAACACTTGAGAAAGTCCATCAAGACTTGGGTGCATCTTGAGCTCAATCCTTGAGGGTTATTGAAGGTATAATCTAACTTATGCATTTGAGTTTATTTTATTTGTGTTATTGTACCTTTAATGTCTACCTAACCCCCCTGTACCCAAACATATTAAATTCTTCATTATAAAAAATTGGCATTTTCATGAACTGTTTAAAACATGGATTTTGATGTCAATGTGTAGATGCAAACCTTGGACTAGTTGATCCAAAAAGAAATCGATTTTTTTTTTATGGTTATGAACTTTAAATTCATATATCATATAATCGGATTACTACATAGATGCTTTAAGGCCTCTACTTTGTGATGTTAAGGGATGCCATCCACCACACCCAAGCATTCTAAACCTAGATTTTAAAGTGGAAGGAACTTGAAATATGTATCTTTTTTTTAAAGAGAAATAAAAAAATCACTATAATTATTAACATATATTTTTTACATAATTAAAGTATAAGTATGATGAATTTTCTAGTGCCATAATACATTATAATAAATAAAATCAATACAATTCACACATATATTGAAACATGCTTGTGATTAGTGAATACACATAGTTTGAGGGATTGTGTAGCATGGCATAGTTGATGAAAACCATATAAAATTATGTATAAAATGATATATTCTATTAATCTTCAATATTTGTTGGTCTTCACTAATGGAGTTAGTTTATTGTAGCTCAAAAAAATTAGTTAGCCCTATTTGACAATGATTTTGTTTTATTTCATATCTAATTAATATTCCTATATGAGCTTTCCAAGCTCATTTTCCCCGCCGCTGAAAATTACGGCCGTAATGAGCACATTTAGGTTTTCACGTGACGACATCCTCACATGCATCATGCCTCTAATCTCCCTGCACAAATTAATGATAATTTGTTTATTTATATAACAAAATTAATAATTGAAATAAACAAATATTAAGTCATTTTTATTAAAGTAATTTTTTATATATAATAATATATTAAAATCAATTTTTAAAACAACTTTTTTATTTTATTGATATAGAATAATTTAGATAATTAAAAGAAAAATATTGAATAAATATTATTCTATAATAAAGAAATAAAATAATAATAATAATAATATTAAAACCATTTTTTAAATGATTTATCAATTGATCTTATTTACTACACAAATGTGTGCAAAAAATAAACCATTTTTTTCCTTGCGAATTTCTCGAGACAGCTGTTAAGATCTTATACTTCAGATCGTCCTCTCATCTTCATTCCATTGATTTGTTACTTGGGCACATGGTTTCTTTTCATATTACGGAGCTCGTCTAATAAGAATCCTAAGGCTGGTTCCACATTATGCCGTATAGTTTCCTTCATTTCATTTATGAGAGGGCTGACTATAGAGGAGTTTTTAATTTGTTAATTGGGCACATGGGTTCTTTTCATATTTGCAGAGATGTCAAAATCTTACACTTCAGATCGTCTTCTCTTCTTAGACTCCGGGCTCATTTCAATTAATTTCACGGAAATTACCGGTGTACTTCATTTAATTGAACGCGGAATTGTATCTATAAATTTTATGCAATTGCACAGTTTTGGCATGAAGAGTTAGTGATTGTTTCAAAAGATGGCTAAACTTATACTGGGTAACGCTTGTGCAGCGGCTGAAGAAAATGCAGATGTTGAAGGATTGTTGTCATGCTTGCAGGCGGGTGGCGTAACAAATGTTACACCCATTTCCTCCCCTGATTTCAATCCTTTGCTAGATTTCTCCGCACAGAATCTTCGATTTACAGAACCTCAGATACGCAGGCCTTGCGTTATCATTCTTCCGGAGAACGAAATGGAGCTGCAACAATCCGTACAGTGCAGCATAAAGCACGGATGGGAGATTCGTGTTCGAAGTAGTGGGCACAGCTACGAGGGGCTTTCCTACACCGCCAGCGCTCCATTCGTACTCATCGATCTTCAAAAGCTTAACAAAGTGACGGTAGATGCGAAATCGAAGACGGCCTGGGTAGAAGCAGGCGCCACCTTGGGGGAAATTTATTCTGCTGTCGCAAACAGTTCGGCTGAGCTCGGCTTTCCTGCAGGAATTTGCCACACAGTGGGCTGCGGCGGTCATTTTGCTGGCGCAGGGCTCGGCTTACTGACGAGAAAATACGGCTTGGCATCCGATAATGTCTTGGACGCCCGGCTGATAAATGCATCAGGGGAGATCATGGATAAAAATATCATGGGTGAAGATGTGTTCTGGGCTTTAAGAGGTGGAGGCGGCGGTAACTGGGGCGTTGTATGTGCCTGGAATATCCAGCTGGTGAGCCTACCGCCAGTTTTGACAGCGTTCAAGGTATTAAAAATTGGTGCAGATATTGTCACGGATACCGTCCACAAATGGCAATATGTTGCTCCTCAAAACGAGGAGGACCTCTTCATTCGAGTAGAGATCCGAGTCGAAAAAGATACCAAAGATATCAAAGCCTTGTTCCACGGAATATACCTTGGGCGTAAGAACGAGCTGCTGAGCAAAATAGCTAAGATCTTCCCCGAGCTGCGGATGGTGCCAGCACATTGTGAAGAAATGAGTTGGATACAGACAGTTTGCTACTTTGATGAAATCAAATGCAGCGAATTGACTAACCGGTGTACCCGTAAGGAGTACTTCAAGATAAAATCGGATTTCGCCAAGGTCCCTCTTCATGAACCTGCGCTGAGAGGACTGTGGACAATCATGGAAAAAGAGGAGAATGCTTATGTCGCTTTCTCTCCTCTGGGAGGAATGATGGACACGATTCCCTTATCCGCGACGCCGTTTCCTCAGCGTGCAGGGACATTGTTCGACATACACTACAACATAACGTGGACTGAGAGTAGTAGAGATCATTACTAGCTGGAATGGATGAGGACGCTTTACGCGGCCTACGTGAACTTTCTTGGCCTTGATCTGGGCAGTAGCCCCGATGGGCATGCTTCTGTTGAAGAGGCGAGAGTTTGGGGTGAAAAGTATTTCGATGCAAATTTCGATAGGCTTGTTGAGGCTAAAACGCAGGTGGATCGCCATAACCACTTCAGAAATCCTCAGGTCATTCCTCCTCACCCGAATTAATAATTATCCTGTATTTTCATTGGCATAGTAAGGCGCCTTTCGAGGTGTTTTCTATCAGTTTGTGCGGCTTCCCTGGAAACAAGAGCACTTATATTGGTGAGGAAATACCCCAACCTGTACAATGGCTAGATTTGTGAGGAAATACCCCAACCTGCCACCTGGCCTGTTGTCTTTGCCCTTATTTGGAAACTGGCTGTAGGTTGGCAATGATCTGCATCACATAAATCTTGTCAAGATGGCCAAAAGGTATAAAGACATTTTCATGCTGAGAATGGACTGGAAAAATTTGGTGGTGGTGTCATGTCCTAAGCTCGTAAAATAAGTTATTCATATGTGGGGCGTCAAATTCAGCTATAGAAAGAACAAAATGGTGTTTGATATATTCACGGGAATGGAAAGACATGGTGTTCACTATCTATGGTTATCACAGGTGAAAGATTAGAAGGATTGTGACTCTTTCCTTCTTTACTCAAATACTTATCGAACACTATAGAGTAAGGTGGGAGGACGAAACACTATCATGGTGTTGACTATCTTAAAGAGATTCAGAGAGTCATTGAAGACATTTGCGCCAACAAAGTCATCTTAGAGAGTAATAACGACCACAACTCATGCCTTATTGTGTTTTGTATAGGATGATCGCAGGTTTGAATCTTAGGAGGACCCGCTGTTCCTTTAGACCACTACTTTTAATACGAAGAGAAGCCGGTTGGCACAGTGGTTTGAGTACAACTATGGGGACTTGATTCCCATATTAAGGCCATTCTCGAGAGGATATTTGAACAAATGCAGGGACCTCTAGTGAAAAATCCCACCCTTTTCACATCAAAGCATCTATCAAGGTCTTCAAACCTTGCTTTTACTTCAAAAATACCTCCTGCTCTCAAATTTAGAAACAAATTGTCACCGAGATGAGAGGTGTAAAAAGAGAAGACATATCTTGTTTTAGTCCCATTTCGAGTATGAAAATTTTGACAATAAAACCCAAAAAAATAAAAATGATTCGACTGTGTATATATTCCAAAACATTAAACTCACTGAAACCATGGCAAGTGACTTACTAAAGATATTACACAAGTTGTGTCCTACTGTCAATGATCCCAATGTGAAAAAATGGTTACATCCTCATGGCTTTGACATTTTGAGTCTGAAATGATTTCCATATTCATTTGTTCTATTCCTACATTGTTACATATTGAAGATGGTGATGTTTAAAGTCAGTCACAAATAACTGTATGCTTATAAGGAACAAAGGAGACTATAAACAGTGGTAAATGAATTCGCCAATGACACTAAGATGCATTAACAACAAAAGAAAAAATATCCAACTATTAGATTTTGGCGATCAAATTAATGACAGATTCAATTAATAAATGAATGGAGAGGACTACTGATAGGACATTTTTTATTGAGTCATCAACTGATATTTTTTGGACATATCATACAACATAAGTTTCAGTGCTGGCGGCAATGTAAATGAATACTATTGACCAGACTATAATCACCTGAACAAACGAGTGGAAAACGAATGATTGCAAACGTTTAAATCATCTCCAAACTTATTTACACCGTTGATTGAACATTTTAGCTTTGTCTTGTTCATAGTGGATATGCCTTCGTCCTAAAAAATATATCTTGAGGGATGGAAATGCCACTTATAAATTTCAATTGATTGGATCTTTATAATAAATATAGGATCTGACAATGAGCGAATATAATAAAAATGGGGATAGTTGACAACCCAATCTCATTGAACATTATAAAGGGAAAAATTTAGATATTTGAGTTATTAATTATTATCTCAGTATTTTAGTTTTTGAGTAGCATTTGATCATGTACATGAATTTGAGGTCTTAAATCTAGCTATCACAACATTTTAGGAATGAAATTCTAATATATTCCATCAACTGCTTTGTGGAAGTCTAATTTGACTAGTAAAGTATTTTGTTCAAATTGTTGAGTCCATTCATTAGTTTCTCAATAAAAATATAGATTTTTCAAGAATATATCTTCTTCCAGGAAACCTATTTGTTTATTTATGATGATACCCTACATCACAAGCCTCTAGCACCTTAGCAATAATTTTATAGAAGTGTCTAGTATGGTAATGGAGCACTAGATGAAAAATAGAGTAATAAGTTTTCTCATTTGGAAGAATTTCAATTAATTATTTATTCATGCTTGGACCTAACAATTCTCTTCTCATTATTTTCAAATAAAGAAAGGAAAAGCCATTTTTTATGAATGGCAACATAGTTTGATAAAATTCTACCATGTAACTAATTATGAACATGACCTACACATATACAAATTAAGGGGTCAACTATTGGTTGTTACATTTCAAAATTAGGGCCTACCAAAATAATATTTAATTGCTCTAGTCAAGTAGACTTATTTTGAGTTTCTCCAAGGTAATGAGTGTTGTAATAATAGAAAAAGGACTCCCTAACATGGCCTTGATTTAGTGTTGTAATGTTTCAAACATATTTGCATTAGGTCTTGGGCCCTTGTGAACTAAATGAGCTTATTGGTGCCTCATTTAGATTGTTGTAAAGTGTTGTAACACACTTTCACATTAATCTATGGTTTTATTAAATAATTGGGAATTTTTAAACTTTAATTGGCCTTATTTTACACTCAAGCCCCATTTAATGCATCTTTTCAACAATAATCTCGACATGAACCAAGATCCAATTATAATTCAGGTGTTTTTAGGTTATGTGGCCCAAATTTAGTGATCTGGGACTCATACGCCACCTTGGATGTATGAGTCAGACCTAGGTTTTAGGGCCCCGATCTAGATTTTACACCATTCTAAGCATTTTTGAAAAATGTGTGCCTTAGTTAAGCCTAATGGGACTCACATGCCACTTCTGGCATATGATTTCCGTGTGACCCACAGTCAAATTTAATTCAAATTCTTGGCAGTATTTTATTCTCTTAGATTTGATGTCGGCTTGTAGTATTGTAATTTCAAGAAATTTGTCATAAACAAGTACAAATACAAGTTTCTTTCACTCATTTTCACCTAAGCATTCATGAGATCACCTAGCAAGATGAATGAACATTGTTGTAGCAAACTTGAGCTTCCAAGAGCCTTCAAGAGTCTCCAAGAGTTGATTATCAAGTGTTTTAGAGGATCATTCAAGTATCACACATCATGTCAAAGTCATCATGCATCATGTTTATTTTTGAGCTAACAATTGTGATGTAGGGTTTTATGAATCGTGCTAGCATTCAATTCAAGATCTATCACATTCAAGCAAGAGTCAAGATTTGCATCCATTGGAGCCATTTCATACATTTTTTAAACAATTTATTGCTAGGGTTCGGTGAGTTGTAACATTACATTTTTTTCATTCATCATTCCCCTTTCCTATTTCATTTTATTTCTAGATTTTATTAGCAAAATTGGTTTTGACCAAGGCAAACCCCTTTCTACTAACAAAACAATATTTTTCCCTCTCTTTAGTGTGTGATTAACATATCTAGGTTGAAGAAATATTGAAGAGAAAGTTTGGACAAAGTTGTCAAGTGTTCAAAGTTATCAAAGTTGTCAACTTGCATTGGAGATCATTGAAAGACATCTACAAGTTGCAAATCAGAGTTTCAGATGCAAAAATCAACTAGAAAGAATACAGCAGACATTGAAGAGAAAAATTAGACTTTAAATTTCTACAAAATCTTATCCGGTGGATATTTTCACTAAAAATTGAAGAATCTCTAATACTCCAAATTTCAGCACCATCAAAAAGAGCTCGATGTCTTGATTCCAGCACAACTTGAATGGAGTCAAACAGAGCTACGAAGCCCAAGTTATTGCCGGTGAAAGTTCAGTCAACAACTGGTCAACTCAAGGCCCAAGGCAAGAAAAAAAGGTCAAAATTGATGTCAACGCGAAGAGATCGACAAGAGCTTTCCGATGGTGTTCGTTTGTGCAAATCAGAGCTCGTATGTGCAAGATATGGAAGGTCAAAGCTTGTGGTTGACCAGGTTGACTTGAAAGTACAATGATGATGTCAGCATGATGTCATCATGCTGATGTGGATGAATCATGAGGTGACACATGGTGGCTTCCCGAAGTTACACGTGGCGGCAATTTGTTGGACATGGCTTTATTTAAAAATATATATATATAAAAATTAATTAATTAATAACAGCCATGCCATCCATATTAATAATTAAATCACTTCTTTAAGAAAAAAATGTGGCCCTCCCTATAAAAGGGGATCTCCATTATTTTTTAAAAAAAATCATGCTATTTTTTAGGCTACGTTTTTTTAGGGAAAACAAATTGATCCCTGGATGTAAATAGCCCGTAGACAAACTCATCCCCTATTTTAAATAAGAATTTCAAACCAACATTGTTTATTGTATGGCTTTAAAATACAAGTGGCATTGGATGGTTTTGTGGAAATTTAGAAACAAAATACTCCTTAATTTAATAAATTCCCTCTAGTTGTAAAACAATAATCCTTTTAAAAGGATTAGTTGTAACTATTGGAAATAGTTAAAGCCCGAGTAAGGGATAAGAGGGGCTAAGGTAATATTTTTAAAAAGATTATTATGTAATTATGGGGGGATTTTCAAGTATTTTTCCATGTAAAGGGGATATAGGAAATATTGTAAAATCAATTGGTTAGAGGCCAATTTGAGTAAACTTGATGTATAAAAGGGGAGTCTAGGAGTGAGTTTGGTACTCATAATTTTCAATTCTAGGTGGTGAAGAATTGAATCAGAGGAATAGGGAGATTTTTCTATAAAGATTATTTTTGAGCCTTTTTGTAAGTCAGAGTATTGTCATGCTGCCGAAGTGCTCTTGGTGCAATTGTAATTTCAATTTTGGAGATTAATCAGATCGGTCTCACTCTATTGGAGCAGACCCAGAGACGTAGTCACCTTTGTGGCGAACTCCATTATCAGATTGTTTGCACTCTCTCTCTCTTCTTCTTTCTCAATTTCATTCTTTTCACCTTCCGTTTTTAATGCATAATTTTAATAATGTATGCATGAATTATATTTCTGCTTAATTCACATGTTAATGTGTTAATTTTTTTTATGTAATTTGGATTTCACTATTTGTAAACATTAAGCATTCAGATGCAATTAGTCTAGATCCTAATCAGATCAAAAGCCTAACTGGATTGATACGCCACTTCTAGTGTATGAGTCCTAGT
The DNA here is from genome assembly GCA_007258455.2 of Sequoia sempervirens. Lineage (NCBI taxonomy): Eukaryota > Viridiplantae > Streptophyta > Pinopsida > Cupressales > Cupressaceae > Sequoia > Sequoia sempervirens. The sequence continues at coordinate 18,141 of VDFB02258273.1, read as the reverse complement.
ATAGGGAAATTTGTAGTTTTCATAAATTCCAAACATATCTCTACCATATTTTTGTTCCTACCTAGAAACCCTAATCTAGGACTAAATTTTCCAAACTAGTGTATGAGTCCCAACGGGAATTAATTTTACTTTTTTCAACATTTCAAGTCTTCATCGAAGCCTTTATAGGTTCCAAATGCATACTTCTAATTTCTCAGCTTTTTACTCTGATTTACATGCTTTTCTAGGTCATTTAGTGAATTTTTGCATTGCATTAAGTTTTAGCATTAGATCTTGTATTTCATTAGTCTTTCCAAGCCCTAGCTTGGTGGTGAACCCCTCTTTAGTTTCTAATTAGACCCTAGGACAACCCTATTGCAAGATCTCTTTCTCCTTTACATACCTTAGATTGAGATCTCTAGGGTTTTCCTTGAATAATTTTTGGAGAAGACTATTGTTCTACATCTTAAACCATAAAGCAACCAATTTTCTATTAATCAAGTATATTGTAAAATGTACTTGATATAAATCAGTTTTTCTGATTAAGATAAAGTGGGAAGAGCCTAAAATTGGTACAAAATAATCATCAACGAAAGCATGGAAAGTATCACCAGAGATGTGAGTTAAAAGAACCAAACAAATACTAGCAATTATTTTGATTAGAGTAAGGAACTAGGGAGAAATGAGAAACAAGGGTCTCAACCCTATATAAAAGATTAATACGAGTCTCAAGAATGAGAAATGAAAGAGGTAGAGGAGGGAACTTTATGTCTTCTATGAATAATGAAAGGAAATAAAAAAGAGCAATGGAAAGTTCTAATAAAGAGCAATTGTTTGAAGGAAAGAGATTACCAAATAAATTGAAGTAGCCAAACCAAGCACCACCAAAGCAAGAGAGACACAAGAATTTGTTAAGGGGAAGAAACAAGAAAAAACCCCAATATTATGAATGGAGGCAAAATGCCTAAAGAATAATACAAAGAGAGAGAGCTTCAACCTTAGCTTGCTTGCATGAGTCTTGAAGAATGAGAGGAGAGTCACCTCAATAAGTAGAGGTGAGAAGAAGGAGTTATAATGTAACTCCCAACTCAATGAATGCCACCATTCATCTATGTGTGTGCAAAGTTTCACCTCTTAAGGAGGTGGTTACAAATATTCCTTAATAAAGGAATTAAAAATAAGCCATCCTCACACATGGGTGAGATGACAAAAAGGACAAAAGACTTGTAGGGATTCCTTTGGAATATTCCTACAAGTTAATAAATAATTACAATTAAAGAATAACCTTTACCAAGTAAAGATTAATCTTCTAACATCCCCCCTTAAGCTTTACTTGGGGAGGTTACATCAAACCCTTCAATGGGTTGTAATCCAAGATTTTTACAATGGAAGAGAAATGTATCTTTACAAAGAGATTTGGTGAGAATATCTGCAACTTGATCTTCACCTTTACAATACAAAAGAGAAATTTTCTTGTCTTCAATTTTCTCTCTAATGAAATGATGTTGAAGAGCAATGTGTTAGGTCCTTGCATGAAAATTTGGATTCTTTGCCAAAGCAATAGCACTTTTATTATCACAATATAAAGGAGTAGGATCCTTTGAGTTAGACCCAAGTCTTCAAGTAATCTTCTTAACCATAATGCTTCTTTAGATGCATTTGTACAACCTTTATATTCAGCTTCTGTAGAACAAAGAGAAGTAGATTGTTGTTTCTTACTATTCGATGAGATTGCACCTGATCCAACAAAGAAACAATAACCACAAGTGGATCTCCCATCATTGGGATCACCTCCTAAATCTAAATCAGTATAACCTTTTATAGAAAAATCACAATTTGAATCGTAAAAGAGACCAAGATTAAGAGTGCCTTTAACATATCTTAAAATTCTTTTTGCAACTTTAAAATGAGTTTGTTGTGGTTTAGACATAAATCTAGAAACCAATCCAACACTTTAGGTGTTTTCCAATTTTGCATAAAAATAATAATGTAATAGGCCCAAATCACTCATTTGAAATTGTTGATTGAGTCGAGACTTAACATCACTAAGCATAATGTTAGAACTAGAAGTGACAATTAAATCATCAACTTATAAAATAATAATCACAATATCATTTTCACTATGCTTAATATATAAATTTGGATCATTTTTACTTTTAATGAAAGCATGAGATAGAAAGAAAGGATAACCCAAATTATAAAATGTCAATATATCTAGACATTGCAATAATAGTTCTAGGTTTCCTCTCACTACATCATTTTTTGTATTGTAAAGGGAAATTGTATCAAGATTAATAATAAAGGACTTTGAAAATTAGTCCTAAAGATGGTTTTATGAAAAAACCATAGTGCCTTAGTTAAAAAAAAAAATTAATATCAATAGTCCTAATAATGGTATAAAAACCATATTGCCTTCAATAAAATAATGAAACATAAGAGTTTCAAGAACTTGATCCCCATCAATTAAGAAAATAGATCTAAGTTCATCATAAATAAGTAAGTGCATACCATCAAAGTGGATGGAAATATTTTCCATGGGTCCCAAAACTCCAATGAGACTTGATAAAATATAAGATTCATTATAGATAGGGCTCCCTATGCAACATTACTGCAAATGCATCTAGCGCATAAAATAAATATATAAAGGCTCCATTGAGACTTGATAAAGTGATTAATTTGTAAAACATATATAGATGGAATAAATCCATAAAGAAGGCAAATACTCCAATGAGCTTTTAATTTGCAAAAATATAGATGAAATAAATCCATCAAAAGGCCAAATTTACCAATAAGGCATAATATCATATTAATGAGACACAATAAAATATCAAATTCTCTTTATCAAAACATGAATATCCCCTTTTCATATTCCAAATATAATTGAGTAAAACAAGTACACTATTATTGGGTTGATCAAGTCCAATAATAAAGTACTTGTGAAGTTATTTAAAAAATGAACTTTTTTATGTGAAGTAACATGTTGAGATGCACCTGAATCATTAACCCATTCAAAAGGTTTAGAAACATTAAAACTACATGTAAAAGCACGTCTAGATTTATTACCATTGTTATGAAACTGTTGATTATTTTGATTCATAGGCTTTTTCTCATTTTTCTTTTTAAAACAAGTATTTTTCCAATGACCATCCTTATTGCAATAAGTGCAATGTGGTCTCTTAGAAGAGTTAAACTCTCTAGGATCATTGCCATTATTATAATGAGGTTTGGAATTATAATGTTGTTGTTTAGATTGAGGTTTAAAATTTTGCTTATGATTAGACAAGAAAGCATGTTCATTAGACTTAAGAGTACCAAACTGAATTAACTTAGCCTCTTCTTGTCTTAATAAATCACGAAAAATATCATAAGTTAATTGAGTAGCTAAAGAAGGAATAGCTAATTGAGCATGAATATTAGTAATGAATTGTTGAAATTGTCTAGGAAGACACTTTTTAAGAATAAGATGAATTAATCTAAGATTATCTAATTTAACTCCTAAACCATCCAATTGACTATTTAAAGCATCAAATTTCAATAAAAATTCATCCATAGATTTAAAATCAGAATACCTCAAATCTTCAAGTTGATCTTGAATTTGAATTTTTCTTGATTCATTTGTACTATCATAAATTGTTTTGAGTTTGTCCCATGCTTCATAGGCAGTTGTACATGTCCCAATGTGAACATAAAGTTCGGGTGACATGGAGATACCTATGAGGCCAAGGGCTTCTTCATTTTTGAGATTCCATTTTTCGATTTCATCTTTGGATGCAGATGAACCTGGTTTAGATTTAGGATCTGTAGCTACATCTAAAAGATGTTTAAACCGAAAAATAAAGCATATATGAGTTTTCCAAGAATGATAGTTAGAAGAATTTAATTTAATTTCAGGAATTAAAGTTGACATGATTGCCAAAAATAAAAAATCACAACTTTATGAGAAAAATAATAAGTATTGTAAATATTTGCTTACAAAAAAAATACCACTTTTGATTAAAAACAATCTCCTTTTAGTTAGAGAAAAAAATAAATATCTTATATTTGTAAAATAATCAATCTAAAAAGATATATAATTAAATAATATCAATATAAATTGGATTTAAAAAAAATAAAATTAATTGATTTAAATATAAAATTAAATTAAGAATATAAATTATGAAAAATTACTAAAGTTATATAATATTAATTTAAAACTAATAAATAAAACTACATTAAAGTTTTAAAGTTATAAACTAATAAATATGAAATGAAAGATTTAAAAGATTAAACTTTTTTTTAAAACCTTAAAAATAGGAAGATTCTTTAAAAAGAGGAAAAACACATTTTTCATAAAAAGAAATTTTTCATAAAACGAAACTTTTAAAAGAGATTTTACCTCTTTTCCCTTGCTTTTTTTTTGAAAGGAAATAGAAAAGAGGCAAGTAAGAGGTGAAGTGTGAGGGTTTTGAGAGACGAAGCAGTAGGCAAGAGGGGATATTTAGCAACATTTTTGAAGCAGCACGCCAGAGGGGATATTTAGTAGCTTTTTCAAGGGCCAAGATTACAACAAAAAGCCATGGTTCGAGCAACAAAGGGGAAAGGGCTGCAAAAGTTTTTTTATTTGAATTTATTATTTACTGTATGCATAAAAATTTGAACATTGAAATTATGACATACAGAAATTAAAAAAAAATTAAAAAGACTGAACTATAATCCTTTATTTGAGGGTTTCTAAAAATCTGCAAAAAAATAAACATGCATGCAAATTATAATCAATTTTTTTACATATCTAATATACAGATTTGCAAAAAAAATAGATTAGGTTTTTTTCTAAAAAAAAATTCTGAACTAGAGTTAGAGCCCCTAAAAAATTTTGATTTTTTACTAAAATTTTAATATGCAAAAAATGGATTTTTAAATTTTTATGCAAAAATAAATAAATAAATCATGCATGCAAAATATATTGCACAAATTTGAAATTTGAAAAAACTTAGAAATATTTAGATAAGAAATCCTGCACAATGGCTAGAAAAATATATCAAACAAAAAACAAGATTAGACTTTTGGCTCTTCTCTTTTTCTCTTTGAGTGCCTCCAATGGTGTGTTGAAAAATCTGGTAAACCTTCAGCAATGTAGCCCACAAAATATTAGTAATACCAAGCTCTGATACCATGAAAGGAAATAAAAAAGAGCAATAGAAAGTACTAATAAAGAGCAATTGTTTGAAGGAAAGAGACTACCAAATAAATTGAAGTAGCCAAACCAAGCACCACCAAAGCAAGAGAGACACAAGAATTTGTTAAGGGGAAAAAACAAGAAAAAACCCCAATATTATGAATGGAGGCAAAATGCCTAAAGAATAATACAAAGAGAGAGAGCTTCAGCCTTAGCTTGCTTGCATGAGTCTTGAAGAATGAGAGGAGAGGCACCTCAATAAGTAGAGGTGAGAAGAAGGAGTTATAATGTAACTCCCAACTCAATGAATGCCACCATTCATCTATGTGTGTGCAAAGTGTCACCTCTTAAGGAGGTGGTTACAAATATTCCTTAATAAAGGAATTAAAAATAAGCCATCCTCACACATGTGTGAGATGACAAAAAGGACAAAAGACTTGTAGGGATTCCTTTGGAATATTCCTACAAGTTAATAAATAATTACAATGAAAGAATAACCTTTACCGAGTAAAGATTAATCTTCTAACAAATAACAATCCAATTGATACAATCATTCAAATACCCACAAATACCCATTGCAATGGGTAACATGAGACTCCCCCATGGGAAGACCATCGACATGCAAGGGGGGAATAAGAGGACAACTAGGTGAATAATAGTCACAATCCATAATAGATCCTTGGGGCAGTTCCAAGCTAGTTGAAGGAGTAGGAGAAGCACACTCAGGGGGAGAAAAACCAACATGGACCTCTAGATAAACCAAATCTACTCCAAGAGTAGGGCACTTGTTAGAAGCCTAGGATGAGGAATCCACAAAAGAGGAAATAGTCAAAACAACTAGAAGATCATCATTAGCATTCTTCCATAAATTAAAAATAAATTTTGTTGATATACTCTTCATTAATATATTTTTGCACTTAAAAACAAATTAAAGTAAAAGAAGGCTTAATTTTTATATAATTTTGCATAAAATTCAACAACTTAATCAATGAACTTAGTATCAAAGAATGCTTTTTACATCATTCTCAATATGATTTATAAGTGGCATGCCTATGTAAGAAGGAATTTTGCAATTATATGTCTATCACAGAATTAGATTATTATAGAGGTCAAGGTATTTTATTTGAATATTTTCACAAGATGTGGAATAAACAAATCAATATGACTCTTGAAAAGAAAGTTAGACTGCCTCTTTGTGGTGAAGAAATATTAAACAAGTTGGTGGAGGATGTAGCCATCAAGTTAACTAATTTATCCTCTACTCCCATTGACCTACTTACACATTTTGTTCCAACACTTCCTATACCAATATAAATCCTCTATGCTTGATCATTCTGAAACACTGTAAAAGCTTTGTTCAATTATATAATCGATGTGGAAGTCATATTTGTATAGAGGTAATATTTGATAACTGCAACTCACATTTTTCAAGCTCGTCCTTATTTACGAGATCCTAATGATAGGAATATTTGGTAATTGCTAAGTCACATTTTTAATAATTATTTATTTAATAATTATTTAATGAAGGTCATGATTTTTTATTATTGTTTTTAAGATTATTATTTCAGATTCATTATTGTTAGATTAAAGTGATTTTTTTATATTTTTGAGTTTATATAAAATATAAATTTAGGTTAATAATCATTTGTTTTTTGAATTTTTTATTATATTATTATTTAAATATAATTATGTTTTAAGTTTATATCTAAATTTTATTCTTAATGTTTTGAAGAATTTATTTAAACCTATAATTATTATTAATGTATATAGAGATATCATAACATATACTAAGTAAGAATAAATGAAGAAAGAACACAAATATTTCAAAATAATAATAATTGATATTAAAACTCAAGGAATAACTATCCAAGAAGGTTTTCCATAAATCTAACACCTTCAAAAATCAAAAGAACCAATGAAACTAACATTAACCCAAAATACTAATGAAAAATAAAAAATGATCAAACTAAATCATTATGAATAAACTAAAAAATTATTTAACTCCTATTTATTGAACAACTATTCTATTTGATTCAACCAAATTTACCAGGTTTGATCATATTCATAGATTCATCAAATCTTCATATTCATAAGTTAGTATGCACTCTAGAATAATCTCATTCAAAGTACACTACACATTGCATGTATATATAAGAATGTGAAAGGTTTTGTAGCGAATTCCTTATATTCATAGATTCATCAAATCTTCATATTCATAAGTTAGTATGCACTCTGGAATAATCTCATTCAAAGTACACTACACATTGCATGTATATATAAGAATGTGAAAGGTTTTGTAGCGAATGCCTCACCAAACAATGTTCAAGGGTTTCACTTTGATTAGAAGGTGTGAATTTGCATTCTATAACATATAGTAACAAATGCAGAGAAATCCTTCTTCACTGTAAATATATCAGCACATCAAACATATTAGAAAACTCTTCTCCCTCTATTTTGGTCATAGTTTCCTATGGCTCAAAATCATAATGAGAGTCAACCTTGTCATGCTTTTGAATGTACGATTTTCATTTTCCTTATTTTTGCAAAGTTTTTCAAATTATTTTCTTGGTAGCGAGATGTTGCCCCAAGTTAGAATCTAGTGCAAGTTCTATCTTATCTATGAAGGCCTTAAATTGATTTTTGAATTATAGTGTTTAGTTTTCAATTTTGTAATTTAAAGTTGAAAATAATATCTTGAATGAGATTTAAGTAAATTTGGAATACAAAAAAGGAAAATTTATTAACTGGGCCACAAATTCTTTCTAGATTTTTTTCTAAAATTATTTAATAAAAGTGAAAAACAAAATATTAAAATAAATTGTGAAGAGCACCAAATACCTAATTCCTCCATAAATTTTAGTTGGAATTGTGCAATGATTATAAACAAAACTCACTTATAGAATAATTTTTTTTCAAGGACCAGTAAGAAATTAAAGCTCAAAAGATTTCATAAATATCAAAGCTCTTGAAAAGAGGAATTTTTTATGTAACAAAAATGATGAAAGGACATCAAGTTTTAGAAAATTGAAATTTTGGCATCTTTAGCTAAAACACTTTAGAAATTACAAGCTTGAATGGTGAAAATTTTCAATCTATAAGCTTTAGTCTACTTAAAATAAATGGCTTTGATAATTACATTTTATAATCATACATGCAAAATAGTATACATTGAGAGTTACTCGGAGCTAAACACAAAAGAAAGTAAAGAATCCAAAAGCTTCAACATACCAGTCTTTATAAAATTTACAAAAATCCTTCATTCAACATAATTTCAATGAAGGAAAATATTTTCTTTCTTAATCTAAGAAAACATTTTTTTTTCTCCAACTTGTTAATTCTCTACACAACTTTTTTAACTTTTTACTTGCATATAAGAAAAACAATACTTTAATAGGTTAAATGTACATTTTATTGTTAGTTGGCCTTTTAAGAAAACCTTTTTTTTCAACTTGTTAATTCTCTACAAAACTTTTTTCTTGCATAGAAGAAAAACAATACTTCATATGTTACTTGTTCTATTGTTGGTTAGTTTTTTTCATGGATATATTCAAGGTTTAGTGCATGGTTGTAGTCTACGTGGCAATGGTTAATTATTTTTAATTAATATTAGAGTTTATTTATTACATATTTTAAACATATGACAATTTCAATTGTTTTACTTATTATTTTATTAGTACTTAAATACTAGCCGTCACTGAGGTGCAATGGTTACAGCGATAGCAAGATATACTTCAGCTTAGTAAAATGAAGATGATACAGACAAGACATCAGACAAGCTTTAACCTATATGTTCTAAGCATCCAAGGTAACATAAGTACTCAGCTGCCCCAATTAATTATATGCAATGCAAAAAACCAAAAATAAAGATGCAGGTGCAATAAAATGAACCTAATTTTAGTGGTAACTTATGCACATGCCATAGCCGGCTTACCAATTTCTAGAGATCATAAATCATATACCCAATAGAATAGGAAATAATCACTCAAGAAAAGTAATCGATGCTAATGGGTCAATAGACAGACACAACATAAAGGCATAGGATGGTGCTTAAAAAAAGAAACTATTTAGCTTCCATACATTCTTTGGCAATGAATATGCCTTGATTGCACAATTACGAACATGGCCAATGCAACAAGTATGAAGGTAAATACGTAAATGTGAGAAATCCACATACTTCCATTGATTTGGAGGACTACAAGTATTTAAGAGCCACAATAAAATTTTATCAAATCAGTTGACACTCTTTTAAAAAAAAAATTTAAAATTAGAAAGGGACATTCATAAAGGCTTAAAGGCATGAACTGTATGATAAAACATCATATCATTCACATGCTTTCTCCATCTATATTTTATAAGCTAAATCAACTTAAAAGGGAATGAAATAAAATGCTCAGAATATTAAATTGAGAGATTGTGAGAATCTAGCAGTTTTCAAAAAGGTGTTTCTTTATTTTGCATGAGAACATCAATCAATCTAAAAAAATTCAATAACCATCATTTACCTTTATTTTATTGCTCTTTACAAATAATAACTGCATGAAAAAGTAGATATACGCTCTAGGAATTATGATTTACCATAAGTATCAATTAAATTGCTTATATATTGTTTTCCTCTAACAGTGAAGAGGCCATGTTCCAGAACATTTTAAACTATTTGACCAAAATATACTGTAATTTGAAATCATATTAGACAACTCTATAATCAGTGCAAAAGAAACTAAAATAAAATAAAATCTCTAGGATATAACTACAACCAGTCAAAGATAACTTATGAAAATTGTAATATTGTCAGAATGTTTTCTTCTTCCCCTGGGGCACAATCTCGACGTCATCCCTTTTTCATGTCGGAGCCTTTGCACTCAGCAAAACTTCATCATGGTGGGCTCATTTTGAACCTTTCAACTTCACTAGTAGACCAAGGGTTAAAATGATAAGCCAATAGTACGCTTACTATTTAGCCATCATAATTTACAATTATTCTCAAAGCTCAATTTTACATTAATACAACTCTTTTAGTTTAACAATAATATTTACTCATGAATTATAATAGTAATTTTATTATTATTCTATCGATTAACAATAATATTATTTATTTATAAAATAATATTACTAAATAGATTACTACACCACCCTTTTAGTATTTTATAATTTACAAATTTTACCACTACTATTATTATTAATTCTTTATAATAATACTATTATTTTGCTCAAATCCAACAATTCCTTATTATCAATTGGAGATTAGTTTAATATTACTCCATACCAATATTTTACTAATTTTTTTTATACATGGGGTAAACCCCTTTGAATATTCACATTTCCACACTACATTATTATTATTATTATTATTATTATTATTATTATTATTATTATAATTAACCATAATTTAAACATAAATGATATCATTCTCCTTCCCAACATATAACTGGTGACCATCATATTGTCTTTTAAATCACCAATCTAATCATTTGTAATATTATCAATTATCTCATATAAACATTATAACTAAATCAATAAGCTTCATAATGATCATCATCTTTAACCTAGCTTAAACCATTTAATCTTAAACAACAATTTAACCCATTTAATCATTACCGTTGTCACCGAAATAGATTCACTTTCAACAACCATTTTATTTTAATTTTATTTTTAATCTCAATTTACCTTACTAAAATTACTTCCATCTAAATAAAAATAATAATATCAAATAACTAACCCCTGAATAATCATATTAACATTTACTCTCAAAATAACCTCTTAATACTAACAATAATATTTACTCTTATTACAATAGTAATTTTTTATTACTACTAAATCAACCACAATAACCTTACTCATAGCACTGAATGGGAATTCTTTGTTCTGTAAATATTATATCACTTTAATTTAATACTACAATATAATATTATTCTCCAAAATAATATTATAATTATAAATCATATTGTATATATAATTTAATTATTGTCATAAATATATTACTATAGAAAAACTCTTTAATATAAATATTACTTATTATTTTTATCACATTAATCTTATTATTATTTGAAATACGTTTAAGCCTAACAATAATATTATTACCTCAAATTAACCAATATAGTTATAATTCTTATCATCATTTAACCAGTATAATAACCATTCAACTGTCATTGCTATTATTTTATAATAAGATAGAAAAGTGCTATTTATTTTCTATTGCCAATAATAATATTTACAATATTTATGATATTATTATTATGTTATTTGACAATGCAACTAATTTCCATGTTTCTCAAGAAAAAAAAACTTAATTTCATCCAATAACAAATAAACTTACTTAAAGTTTAAAAATTACATTTTTAATCTTCTATTTTTCTATTAAATAAAGGAAGGGAATAGAAAAAGAAACTTAATAAATAAAAAAACTTAGACCTCCCGTAATAAATTCTGAGACATCTCATCACAATCTGCTGCACCGAATATGGGGAGGGTGAAGATATCTATTTCAACGTCTAAGAATAAACAAAGGTACAATTGCAGCTACCTAAAAAGGAAGTGATACGATTGAGGAATTGATGTTATGGTTGATGGAGTAAAGCTTCTTTGCATAGGTTTTAGATTACTTCCATCTATTATCTTGCTAATCCTAGCGAATATGGGGATTTATAATCTCTTGATTAAATACGACCAAATTTTCCTCTTGAGTAGAGATTCCACCGCAACAATATGTAGCTGAAATCATGTCAAGTTAGGTGACATTATATTGTGTCAAATCTAGAGGTGATTTCAAGAGGTTACTGAGCGATGCATCCAAGTAGCGAAAGGAGTGTAAATGTAGTTCACTGCCAACTTTTGAGAATTAATGGCTCACCCACATAACATCTTACCTGATTTCCCTGCATTGCATGAACAAACAATACGTTTTAGCATAAAGAATGGATCAAAGTCTTGTAAACTGTAAATGCCTAAAATCTTTAAGAGATAAAAGGCGAGATTATGTCCAGAGTGAACTTAGTTAAATAGATCCTTCTCAAACCATAACTCTAAATCTAAGAAGGAAATAACTTTACATGAGATTTCAATTTGCAGAGATAATATTATTGTCAAATTCCTTAAATAATCAAGAATGCTTGTGACGAAAACTGTGCGAGAGATCTTTTAATAAATTATTCTGGATCGTATTATCAAAATGATGAATGATGCAAAAAATTCTCTCAAAATAGTTATAACCATAATTCTTAATTGTGACAAGTTTCAGGACTGCTCTCTAGTGCAAGTTTCCATGGAAGGCTGCTTTGTTTTGGCTCCTCCTCTTCGATCTCCATCTTTTGAGCCTATTCTAAGCACGTCTGCAGGATTTCCTCTATAGTCTCAGACCTATCTTGGCTTTCGGCCATCATTTTATCAAGCTGAGCTCTAGTGAGACGAACTTTAAGCCGAAGGACTCCATTCAACAAGCTTAATGCAGAGGCACCAAATATATTGCACATGCTTAATGCATTCTGTAGCCAATGCATATGGCAGATGTAAAACTCCTCCATTGGTTTATGAAACCATGAGGCTGAGAGAGATTGCAGTGGATTACACCCCTGAGGTCTGAAATCACAAGCCCGAGGAAGAAGAAATCGCCATCACATTTGATGAGAGAGGAGGAGCAAGATGTAGAACTCGCCATCACATTTGATAAGAGAGGAGGAGCAAGATGTAGAACATTGAGGAAATACAAATACAATAGTTTCAGTTCTAGAATTAAGTGCCCAGATGGAGACACCAGAGCCTCCTCTCAACACTCTCCCTCTCTTTTCTCCCCTCTCCACCTCTACCGCCCACCTCTCGTAAAATATTATATTAGACTGCCTAAGAATATGCGTTTATAGACGTTGTGTCAAACTTGCTCTACAAACTCTCATTTCTATCCCAGCATATGGGTTACCATGCCATATTAATGGCACGAGCATCCCTTTTCTCTGCAGGCACGTGTGACAGATGGCCCCCGTAGCAAATGGGTCACCATGCCATATTAATGGCATGAGCAACCCTTTTCTCTATAGGCAAGTGTGGCAAATGGCCCCCATCAACTCCAATATTGATTAGAAATAGGATACGAGGACAGGGAGTACCTACCACAATCCTGCAGTGGTAAACTATAAAAATTTCTCGAAGTACTTACCAAATCTGGCAGCTGGAAGCCTAAAATTTTTCCAAACAATAAGACTTTTCCAGTGGAATTCCCACCTATAATAGCCTATCGGCTAATTATACCATGTAGATACAAGTGTATATAAATAAGATCTATAACAAAATATCTTGTCCAATCAAAATTAGGAAAAGAAGTAGTCAGTTTGAATCCTTGATATACTACAAATTTATCCTTAAACCAACTAACTTTTTATTTCTTATAATTTAATTGATTTATCTATAATTTATGTACAAAACATTTTTTTCTATTTACAATTCTTAAAAGTTCAAAAAAAATGAAAATTATGAAAGTTTAATATCTATTTATTCAGTTCAAAATTTAAAATTAAAAAAAAAACTAAAAAATATATATTATTTTTTATTTTATTTTTGGATGCAATATTTTATATCCAACAAAAATAATATAACTGAAAAAATATAAATTAATAAAAATAATTATATTTTATTTCTAAAATTTTATAAATTTTATTTTTTTAAAATAATATTAAAAAATACTTATAATATAACAATATTTTTTGATGGAATATTTTATATCCAACATAAATAATATAACTAAAAAACATAAATTAATAAAAATAATTATAAAATAAAATAATTGTAAGTTTTTTTTTTTTTTTAATGAATACATTGTAATTAATTTAATTCAGAGTAGAAAATAAGAATTAAGCTCTAATCTAAAAATACAAAAATATATATTCATAATTTATTTCTAAATCATTCTAAAAATATATCTTAAAATAGTTATAATATAAAATAATTGTAAGTTTTTTAAATGTTTTTTGTAAATACATTCTAATTAATTTTAACATAGAGTATAAAATTAAGAATTAAACTATAATCTAAACCTACAAAAATATATATTCACAGTTATAAATATTAAAGTAATTTATAAAATTATTAAAATGATTTTTTCAAATTGTTAATAAGTTATGACTATATATGTGTAACGCCGGTCGTGCAAACCCCAGAGAACACACACAATGCAAATAATTTTTTTTTAAAATAATAAAAGTAAACATGCAATAACATTAAACCATAACCACATAACATACTACATAGCATTAATACACTTGGTTCTCTGGGGCACGCGAGGTTACATCGCAACAACTAAACATAAGAAAAGATAAATATTACAACATAACCATTAACTTTATAACAACCATAAACAATGATACATCCAATAACCGTGATGCGATGACAATAAACATCACATAATACTTCCATGATAAATCTCTTAAAAGAGTTACAAATGAGCCTAACTATTACATCATCGTTATACTATTACATTATAATTTTCTTTGATAAATGAATTACATTGAATTTTCCCAACATGGGGATTGATACAAGTATAATGAAATATAAAGTACAAATGATCACTGGTACAACTCCAACTGGAAATGCTGAGAAGACAGGACGCTGATGGGGAACCCAACGGGTGCGGAGCACGTTCCACCCAACCATGTGAATTACAAGTAACTCACCCCCCATGCTCAGAGGTGACAAGGAAGTGAACCTGACCATGAATGTCAAACCGACTCAACAAGGAAATGACACAAACAAGTACAACTCAAAACATACAATGAATAACCAACACTGATCACAAATCACATAACCAGTTGAAACTGTAAAAACTCATCACAATTAAACACAGTATCATCAATACAACAAGTAGCTAAATAACAATCATAAACCAATTTCACAAGAATTTGAAAACACATAAAGATACAATATCCAGAGGCAACTATAACAAAGCACAAGGGTGTCAAGTGGAGAGTGTCATCGCATAGCTCTCATGGGATTCTCCTGGCCCTTCCTCCAACTGAGGTGCCGGCACCCATCTATGGATCTCCTAGCCCTTCCTCCTAACTGAGGCGCCGGCACCATAGGGTAGCTAATGTGGAGCCTATAATCTCTCATGAAGACAAGACTATGACTATGCCGACCACGGCCTTCTCAGTCTATCACTAGTCTATGGTAGCCCTAATGCATAGCCGAGGAATCCAATGTTTTAATTATCTTGTGTGTTTTACTACCCAACCCCCTAGATTCTATTGTTTAGGTTATCACTTGTTTACTACTCTTTCGTGGGTTATCCTGATCCCTTCCTCATCCTGAGGCGCTGGCACCCACGAAGAACCACTCTCCCTCCTATGACCCCTAACATATCTCAAAGCAAGCAAGGGTGGAACTAACACATATAAGTCATAAAACCAAAACCAGATACACGAGGCATTAACCATCTCGCAACTGCTCATAATCAAAAGACTTGCAAACCCGTCCAACCCTTCCTAACATAACACCAATAATGCTCAAAAGCATAAACAAGGGTAAATAACACTTTAAATCACAAGCCTCTGGAACAAGATTTTCACAGACCAATACGGTTCCCACATCGACAACTCTGAACAAAGAAAGCCATGACATAAAAGAAAATTCAAAAAAACATTACAAGGTTGCACCACTACGTTTAATTCCACTCTCGATTATGTAACCAATTACAAATGTCGCAACAAGGTCTACAATCACCGTTAAAGTTCAATTATAGTATAACAAATTTGTTTAACCAAACGATCAGGAACAGTGTCATTTTAAAATATATCAAAATCTCTTAAATAATAACAACATTGAGTTTTTAACTCAAATACACAATTATATTCTTAAAATATAATAACTCAACATTAAAATTAAACAATCATAATTCTATTAAAATACATGGCATTTAATAACCTAATTGTAACTTCACCCTTTTTATAAAAAAATAAATAACATAAAATACAATATATATAATTATATATATATATATATATATATAATTATATATATAATATACATATATACATGAACTGGTATATATATATAAAATTATATATAATATACATATAACAAAACATTTAAATAAAACATAAATTAATTAATTAATTAATTAATTAATTAAATTTAAAACAAATTTTGAAACAAGCCAACCACGGCTTACAAGGCCTGCCACGGCTGGTACAGCGGCCCTTACGGGCTGCTGTACGCAACAGTCTATGGACTGCTGCGCACAGCAGTCCGTAAGGACTGCTGTGTGCAGTCCGCGGTCTTCCTGGGGCAGGGGCGGGGTACGGCCCAGCCGTCTCCTCCCTAATCCCCATACAAATAAATTTAATAACCAAAACAAATTTTGATTTCCAGTTTAACTTATATTTTATTTAATTTTTATCACGACTTCAAACACCCGGTACAAACACGGCTTCCGAAAAATCTCAACCTATAGAAAATCTTTTCCCTTTTTTTCATTATATAAAAATATCTCTGGTAAAGAAAAATTTGATATAACCCAAAAAAAAATGAAGAATACATAAAATTAATTTTGATTTCAGTAAAGACTAATAAACCCAAAATAAATATTTCAATTTCTGATAGATTTAATATTCAATTGTCAGACGTACGGCCGACGGCCAACGCACAGTGCTAATAACTTATAAAAAGATACATATATATAATATATACATATAAATATATATATATATGAAAGAATATATATATATATATTATATGTATATACTCTATTTGCATATATATTTAAAATCAGATAGCAGAATACAGAAAATCAAATAGATCCATCATAAATCAAAATATTGAGAAAACTCCAATTTAATTTTCTTCAACAACTAAATCATCTTTTCTAAAATCCTATCATTGATAAATTGTATGTTTCAGAAGATCGGGGTTTTTGTTTTGACAAAAATTGGTAAAGTATAATAACTATATTTTTCTTTATTTCAAGTCTAATAACTTGCACTAATTTTCAGTTCAACCAGTAGTTTTCTACATTCATAAAAGTCATTTTTAATAAATTTTTCTTTTCTAAAGCAGACAGATAAAAGAGAAGGTACGAGAAGGAGACTTCGAGTGGAACCTGGTGTCCAATCACTTATTCAAAAATCTGAAGATGCCTGCTTGACTCTGATGCCCTCGAACTCGATTCCAATTCTTAATCCAAAAAGAGCTCCCCAAGGCAACACCAGTAACAGATTGAAGGCAAATTTCCTTCCTAGAACTCTCCTCAAATAATAGCAAAGAATTCAAAACTAATCTCTTCAGAATCAAAAGTACATAGACAATGTCTTGAGCAACTCCCTCTGTCTCTGATCTTCTGTGTCCGTGAGAACTTCCAAAAATTCATAATTAAATAAAAATATCTTGTCCCTCTCTTCAAAAACTCTAAAAATCAAAATTAGAAGAAAATCATTCTTTAAAAGCCAACTTTTTACTCAGATTTGTATTCTTATTGGTTCACCCAATCTTTTTATTCTTTTATTTGTTTTATTGTTTTTATTTCTGTTTTTTTGCAGCTTTCCTTGCACATCACTTTACTTATTAAATTTAAATAAATTATTTTAATAATTATCCTCCACCAGATAATTGATTAAAATAATTAAAACACATTTAATATATAATTACCATTTAATTGTAATATATGATTTTTCAAAAATAATTAAATCATTTTAATATTCGAATATAATTTAAATCTACCATTAAAATAAACAATCACTTCCATTATTTTAAATCGAACACACCACAACATACAAGGTATCAACTTTAATCAAAATATGACAAAATACCAAACACAACCCACGAATGACGACAAATTACAAAAATGAACAATACCAATCAAACGAGACAATCTAACATCATGGGACAGGAGGACTTCATCGTCACCTATGTTTCAACATTTAACTGTTGGGCTATAGGTGCTCGCCCTGTCCTGCCGAAGCAGGTGGAATCGAGACTTGTACCTGCAAATCCTGCATACAAACGAAGTTGTGTACATGTGCATACATATATAT
>VDFB02258272.1:0-11870 GCA_007258455.2 Sequoia sempervirens | reverse complement strand
CCTGTTTTGCTATAGAAAGGTAGAAGTGCCCCTGATTTATTGTAGAAAGCTATCAACGCCCCTGATTTTTGCTGTAGAGGGGCGGATTTTCCCTCCTGAACACCCGAAATCACCCCATTTGGATCCGTTTAGCCTTTAAACTATCATTTAATCGTTCCCAACCATTATCTCATCATCCTAAGCCTCCATTTTGTCATTCTAAGCCTCCCAAAACCTCCATTTGATCCGTTTAAATCTCCATCTTATCATTCCAAATCTTTGTTTAACCATTCTAAATCCCCACTCATTCTTCGCAATCATCTTCAATCCACCCGTTCATTCTAATTTCCTCATATTCTATTCGAAAGTCCCTACCATCACCTAGCAAACATCATAATTTACCGTTTACATCACCAAACACCACTCATAACCAAACTGCCTTAAACTTGTATTACAAAGTGGTTACGCAAATTGACCATAACACTTGAATTTGATTATTAGTCTTTAACTTCGACCCCAATCAATCCGCTTCCTTCTTGGGGTGAATTTGGTGTCATAAGTTATCATCCTCGGCCCACTCAATCCATTCTTATCTTAAGGTGGATTTGGTGCCGTAATTATCCTCTTAATCAATCAAAGCTCTAGGTCACTAAGGGTAACTTCCTTTGATCAAACTTAAGGTCTCTCTCACATCTTTCATCATCCAATTAGACCCATCTAATAATCTGAATCTATCAAAACCAATCATTCGATAAAATTGTCCAATCAATCAAATCACATCCATTCAACCAATTCTATCCTATTGATCTTAATAATCCAATCCAATCCAACCCAATCCAATCTTGCTAAATCCAAATCCGATCCCATCAAAATCCGATGCAATCCACAATATCCAAACTAAATCTGACCAAAATCCAAATCCTAATAAAATCACACCTCATCCAATCACAATCAAATCATTCGTCAAAAACATTTCTATAATCTACTCATAGCACATTTGCATGCCCATTCAGACTCCATCACAGGAAAAGAAAATGGTCGACCATCAAGCCCAGAATGTCTAATCAGACAACCCTCAAGATCCCAACAACACAATGAACATCTCATCAGATCCCAACAAGGGTACCAACATCCCTCACGATCCTCATAATGGTACTTCATCGCACTCTAACATCGAGAATCAGAATAACTCGCCACATGGTGAAGAGAGTATTGCTAATCAACCTGAACTCACACTTGAGGAACATTTTAGTAATCCCACCAATGTGCAAATGACTGACCGTTTGCTTGAAAAACATGGGGAAGAAATCTTGGCCCACCTAATTGAGAAGGGTGTCAAACCCCCCTTGAATGTTGACTTGTCCAAATATAGGGGTGCCCCATCTAACGTACTCCAAGGTTCACAAAATGCACCAGAAGGTTCATACTTCCCCAATGTAATGCCAGTTGAGGGTTGATATCAACCTGAATTTGGCAATGCTGTTCTTTATCAGGTTAACTATCCCCCACACGCTTCGACCTCAGTTATAGGAGGTCCTCAATTGCCTAATCCCAATAATCCTTTTCTCTATGGTATGCCACAATTAACAACACCCCCTCCTTCGAACCAACCTCCAGTCAACATTGGGGGCACCTCCTTTACCGCATTGCTTCCACCTCTTGGGACCAAAAATCTACCATCTCAATAGCTTCACCAATCCAACGCTCCGCCTCAATTACCTTCACAAGGCACATCCCAGCTGAACGTTCCGAGTGGTACCCAACAACCCCATTTACAAAACACCTCTACGCTACCTCAGCTATCTCATCAGCAACAACCTATACATAATATTTTGGCCTCTTCACAACAACCACCCTACCAATCACAAGGCAATCCATCTCGACCTATTGCTCAGACCATATCCCCCTTTCTCGCATCCATTTTGCGTCTGCAGGCTCAACCACAACACAATATCCCATCTCGGCCCATACAACATTTGACGTCACAACAACAACCTCCCCAACACAACTACTATCATAGTCAACAAAAATTTCACCAAAAAACCAACACGCAATGTCCCATCCAAGTTCCTCAACAACCTACCCCACACTTTTATCAAACAAATCCATATTATGTACCCCACAACAACAGCCCCCGTATCAACAAAATCCCCCGTCTTTCCAGCAAGCCATATCATCATCCAATCATCCAAACCCGTATTTCAACAATCCGACGCCCTTTCAGTAGGATCCTTTATCATCCTATCATCAATATCCCCCCAACCCGCCACCGGCTAGCTCGGATTTGTTGGAAATCAAAGCCGCACTTAAGGACCTTCAATCCAAGGCTACCAAACAATCATTCAAATTTGAAGACATATGCCCATAGCCATTTGATCCCTCCATCTCATTAATCCCATTTCCTAAACATTTTGAGATACCAAAATTTGACAAATACAAGGGAAACAAAGACCCTAAGGCTCACTTGCAGGAGTTTTATTCCCAGTGTCAAGAAGTCATGTACAATGACAACTATCTCTTGCGCTTGTTCCCATGAAGCCTAGCAAGCCATGCCTTAGATTGGTTCATGACTCTCGAAAAAGGGTCCATAAAAACTTTTGCAGACCTGTCAGAAAAGTTTGTATCCTACTTCTCTTTCAATTTGGAGAAGGATATGAACACCTTAGATCTCCTCAAAGAGAAACAACGTGAGGGGGAAACCTTTACCAGCTACCTACAATGGTGGCATGCATTAGCAAGTCGAATGAAGACCCCTCTAAAAGAAAAAGACATGGTCACTCTTTTTGTGGAAAACTCTCATCCTGACATGGCCCATAATTTTAGGTTACATTGTGTCACCACCTTCGTGGAGATAGTAGAAAAAGGACCCATCCTGGAACGTGCCCTTATTGCCAAAGGACACATCAAAATACACAGTCATGATAAAGAGAGGTCATTTGCCGATAAACCACGATTCTGGAACAAGAACAAGAATGCAGTGAATGACGGCATGACAGACACTAAACACGTCCAAGTGGCTAATACATCCCAAAAAAAACAACCGTCTATACCCAACGCCATATCTGTACCACAGGGGACACCTCATCCTCCTCAACAGTCAAACCAGAACAATCAGGGGAACACCAAACGTCAATACGCCCAATTGGGAGAGCCTTTGAGTGTTGTTTTTAATAAGTTGCTACAAATCAATTACCCCATCACGTATCCTATCACCAAACCATTTGACAAGTCCAAACCCAAGCCCACATGGTTTAAAGAAAATGAGTATTGTGAGTTCCATAAAATCAAGGGACACTCTTTGAATAAGTGTCAGGGTCTGAAAAACTACATTCAAGATCTCATTGATCGAGGTGATATCAAGGTTGACCCCAGTCAAGCTTCGTCATCCAATGCTCAATTACAGATATATCAAAATGCCTTTCCGAACCATAATCAAGGCCCAAGCACATCTAACAGTAATCCCCAAGGAAACAACACAAATAATGTGAGTTACAAGAATGTGCCCTTCAATTACGAGGGTGATATTCATTACATTGAGCAAGTGGAACCTTGGGTATCCATGATACATGTTAAAGCCAAAGACCCTCAATGTGCTGTTACTACACGACGAGCCCACATCACTATCCCTGCAGCCTCTGTACCCGCCCACTCAACTCCTGTAAGCTCTCAGTACAACATCCTTGATCACTTAAGAAAGACCCCTGCTCATATATCCATCCTGGATTTGCTTAAGTCTTCCCCGGTACATCAAGAAATTCTCAATAGAGCCTTGCAGGAAACCCATGTGCCAAATGACATCGACCCCACACAATTCAAGCTTTGGTGGGACACTTGGCTTTGTCTCATCACCTGCACTTCAGCCAAAATGATATGCCAAACATTGATGTCAATCATAATCACCCCTTACATATCAAAGTCGTGGTTGCTCACCATAAAATAAAAAGGGTCTTTGTAGATAATGGCTCTGCCATCAATTTGTGTACTTTGAAATTCATAAAATAGGTGGGGTATACTCAAGCAGACTTAAGTAATCAGATCATCACAATCAAAGCCTATGATAATGCAGAAAGAAATTCAAAGGGAATTATCAGTCTTCCTATCCAAGTGAGACCTGTGCTTCAGTATACTACCTGTCATGTCCTTGATTTGGACTTACCGTATAATCTCCTCCTTGGCCGCCCATGGCTCCATGCTATGCAAGCCGTCCCCTCCACGTACCATCAGTGCCTAAAATTCCCCATCAACGGACAAGAAGTCACCATCTATGTTGACCCCCAACCATTTGAATATTGCCACGCTTTAGAAGCGTCATTTCCCCATTTACATTATTGTCCCAGGGTTGAAATGGGGGCATCCCATTCATCATCTGCTAATCCACCATCCACCGCGATAACCACTTCATCCTCCACCACAGATCCTACAGTCACCAAAGTCCAGATCATTGACAAAGGGTGTGGTGAATACGAAATGCATACGGCTCTCAATGTAGCAACCATGCCACCGCCGCCACACGAGTATGGTCAACCTTCGCATGCTACACAAAAGAAAGACAAGACTATCACCTTCAGTGGTAAAGACATCCCTACCACCACTTTTAGATCCCCAAGTGTCAAGATAGATGCACCAGAAGAGGACATAAGCCAATGGGTCTACCGAGAAGAACCCCAGCCGGACCCTCCTCTAAAGGAATATTTTCAAGAAGCATATCCGTGGTCAGCTAAGTTTGCCAAAAAATATAACTACCAAGGCAAGGGCCTAGGTAAAGAAGAACAAGGGCAGTTGCAACCTATTGATACACCAAAGTTACCAAAAAACATAGGCATTGGGTATGACAAGAAACAAAAAAGCCCTGCAACATCATCTAATACTTCCAATAGTATCACTGTGGACGATGGCTCATTTGAAGACATAACTGAGGAGGAATCCATCATACGTGCATACGATGACGTCGATCACACCGACTTATCATCCATGTTTGAATTCCTATCCATCTGCACCATTAGCCTATCCCTTTGTCATCCTGAACTTATTGATTGGGACCTACATAATACCACACCTGTCAATATGTCTGCGGATACATATTTCAACCTTATGGGATTGGGGGAGGATGAACACTCTAGTCACAAAAATAAGAATAAGAAAAGTAAAAAATGGTCATCTAGTGAAAACCTCCCTAAGGCACTTCCTGACCTTGAAAAGTAAAAATAAAGGACGCATCCGATGGCGAAAACCTCGAAGAGGCACTGGAAGATGGAGATGTTCATCTTCCCCTTGTAGGAACTCAGTTATCCACCCGATCATCCATTCTAATTGAAGAAACTCAAGAAGTTAATCTGGGTACTACAGAAAATCATAAAATCACCTATGTGGCTAAGTCACTCTCAGAATAGGAGTATCTAGTCATCATGCAGCTACTCCGAGAAGGAATCATCAACTTTGCTTGGTCATATTCAGACATGCCAGGTTTAGACCTTGCCTTAGTAGTTCATCATCTAGACGTTCGCCCAGATGCCAAGCCTATCAAACAAAAACTCCGCAAGATGCATCCGCAGGTCGCATTTCTAGTCAAAAAGGAATTGGAAAAGTTACTAGAGGTAGGCTTTATTAGACCAATTAACTAATCTGAGTGGATCTCCAATATAGTACTAGTTGCCAAACCAAATAGAGACATTCGGGTCTGCACAGATTTCAGAGACCTTAACAAGCCCTGCCCAAAAGATGACTTTCCTTTGCCTAACATTGACATGTTGGTCGATCTCACAGCAGGACACGAGATGCTCTCCCTTATGGATGGCTTCTCTAGTTATAATCAGATTCGAATTGCACCTGAAGACCAACATAAGACCACCTTCACAACACCTTGGGGTACTTTCTGTTACAATGTTATGCCCTTTGGTCTCAAAAATGTAGGGGCAACATATCAGAGAGCGATGACGGTCATCTTCCATGACCTCATCCATATCATCATGGAGGATTATGTTGATGACTTGCTAGGAAAATAAAAAACACGAGCAAAACATCCTATTGTCCTGAAGCAGATCTTTGAACGGCTAGAACATTACAAGTTGCGGCTAAATCCAAAAAAGTGCATCTTTGGGGTCACATCAGGAAAATTATTGGGTTTTATAGTCTCCCGAAGGGGTATTGAAGTTGATCCCACCAAGGTAAAGGCTATTCTGGACATGCCACCTCCACGCAATCTAAAGCAGTTAAGAAGCCTCCAGGGGAAGATGCAGTCCATCTGTTGGTTCATAGCCCAGTTAGCAGATAAATGTCAGCCATTCACCTATCTTTTGAAGAAAGATTCCACCTTCCGATAGACCCCGCAGTGTCAGATGGGTTTCGATAAAATTAAGGAATATTTAGCTCATCCACTGATCTTGATGCCGCCTATTCCAGGAAAACCCCTCCTGCTTTACATCTCTACTACTTCAGTTGCACTGGGGGCATTCTTGGCACAACATGATGAGTCATTCAAAGAGAGGGAAATCTACTACATCAGTCAAACACTAGTGGGCTATGAGTTAAATTACTCCCCCGTGGAAAAATCTTGCCTTGCGCTAGTCTTTAGCACACAGAAACTCCGTCATTATATGCTCAGCCATCCAGTCAAATTAATCGCTAAAATTGATCCTCTGAAGTATCTGTTATCTGGAACCACTCTAACTGGCCGCATGGCCAAATGGGTCATGCTTCTAAGTGAATTTGACATAGAATATGTAGAGTGAAAAGCCATAAAAGGACAGGTCATTGCTGATCAATTGGTTGAAGCACCATTAGTAGATGCTTACCCCCTAGACACCGAATTCCCAGATGAAGAAATCTACACAGTTACAGAAGCACCAGCTTGGACGCTATATTTCGATGGATCATACACTCATAGTGGATATGGGGCAGGAATTTTATTAGTTACCCCTCAAGGTGACTACATCCCAAAATCATTCAGGATAACATTCCCATGTACCAACAATATGGCAGAGTACGAAGCTCTCCTCACCGGCCTCAGAATTGCAAAACAGTGGCACATAACTCATTTGAAAGTCTTTGGTGATTCTTTGCTAGTCATTAGACAAGTTAATGATGAATTCCTCACGAAAGATGATAAACTGTTACCCTATAAATGCATGGTGGATGATTTCAAGAAATATTTCACCTTCATACAGTTTGACCAAATCCCTCGGGTATAGAATAAAGCGGCAGACACAATGGCCACTATTGGTTCCCTGATTGACATGCCTAAAGACTGAACAGAGTGTGAGTTTCTTGTTGAACAACTTTTAATCCCTGCATATGATGTTCTTGAGACTGATATGGTGTGTGATATTGTAGGTCCCGCCTTGCCTTGGTATCAAGACATATACACTTATCTCTGTGATAATATCATACCCCCAGAACTTACACGCAACCAACGCAAATCCTTTATCCATCATTCTTCCCGATACATCATTGTTGGTGATACGCTTTATCGTCGCGAGTATGATGGAATTCTCCTTAGGTGTTTGAATGAGATTGAGGCCTGCGCGGCACTAACAGAAGTACATGGTGGTATTTGTGGAGCTCACTCAAATGGTATGGCTTTGGCCAAAAGGATCCTACGGGCTGGATATTATTGGCCTACATTGGAACATGATGCTTGCAAATTTGTGAAGAAGTGCCTTCCATGCCAACAACATGCAGATTTGATTCACGCCCTAGCACAAGATCTTCAGCCCCTCCTAGCACCGTGGCCCTTTTCTCAATGGGGTTTCGACTTGATTGGAAAGATTTACCCACCATCATCTAACGGTCATACATTTATAATTACCGCCACTGAATACTTCACTAAATGGGTGGAAGCAATGCCACTCTCACAAATCACCGGTGTCCAAATCTCTAAATTTATCCTTTACCATATTCTCTGTAGATATGATATCCCATCTACCATCCTCTCTGATAACAGAAAACCCTTCAAAAACCAAGCCATGAAACACCTCTGTGACACCTTCCATATCCAGCATCGTTGGTCAACGCCTTATTACCCTCAGGGCAATGGTTATGCAGAAGCAACCAACAAGACCCTCATCCGCATCTTCAAAAAGGTTGTCAATAACACTGGACGAGATTGGCACCTCCATATTCATCCTGCCCTCTGGGCATACCGTACATCCATCCACACCCCAACAGGTGCCACCCCCTATTCTTTAGTATATGGTGCTGAAGTCGTCTTTCCAATCGAAGTTGAGCTTCCATCACTGAGGATTTCTCTGAAGAATCTTATCAACGAAGAAGATGCTCGTGTTGCACAGCTTGCATAGCTGGAATTAATGGACGAATGAAGAATAAAAGCCTATGATCACCTACAAGCATACCAAAATCACCTCAAACGTCATTATAATAAAAAGGTTCGTCCTAGATAATTCCAGGTTGGTGAGCTTTTCCTCAAAGAAAACCAACGCACTCAACTGGATCATGATAAAAAGGGAAATTTTGAGGCAAACTGGTTAGGGCCTTATATCATAGCCGCCAAATATGGATCTGGGGCCTACAAGTTGACTACTCTTGAAGGAGATCCCCTTGACGAACCCGTCAATATCCTCCATTTGAAGAGATTCTATGCCTAAGTCTGCTTGGTAACTCCACCTAAATCAGAAAATAAAAAAAAATCAAAAAAATAATAAAAAAAATCCACAAAAAAAAAAGTAGTAAAGAAAAATAAATCCGTCCTATGGTGAAAACCACCTCTTGGTGGCGCTTTGGATAAGTATGGATGGTGAAAACCTGGTGACAGGCATCATCCGTAGAGGGCTTAATCATTATCTACCTGATATCCTAGTTATTTTATGCTTTCATCCACACTATCATCCTCACCCACCTCAGCCTAGACCGCTTGGTATTTATTGATTGAGCATTGGACGACCCCTCTTGCCTATCCCTCATCCTAAGCATTTTTATATCCCACTTTGAGCTTATGTCTTTCATTCCCTTTGTCGGTCGGTCCATGTCGTCATGTAGGATCATCCATCATGTCGATCTCCATATAGATCTCATCCTTTCGTGTCACTTTCGTCCTTTATCGAACTACGTTGCCCCTGCGCTTTCACGTAGACAAGGTTGGTCATTTGATCCTCCCCCAGGGAATTTTTCTGTCGTGTTTTGTGTCCTTCATCATCGGTCACCATTGTCCTCTTTCTGCTTTATCCATGGTCTTTTTCCATGAACTACGAGGGCTCTGTGCTTTCACGTAGGCAAGGCTAATCTCTGATCGGCCCCCGAGCCCCTATGTCTTTAGGGTGTTTCCCTTGTGTCATGTCATTAAGCTATGCCATTATCTAGCTGGTTCTTAACAAACAAGATCCACTTGTATCAACAAATCCAATCAGTTTTGAATATCCTACATCATATCAATCTTTTCGCTTAGTATTCATCATAGGTCTAAACAGGATGCATCCTTCCTAACAGACCTCATCAATCCCATCTATTACCTTGACCCTATGACAACAGACATTTGAAATTGATTGTGATCTTTTGATGCTTTTGGTTTTTGTTTATCATTTGAGCTCCCTATCATCACTTGTCAAGGCCGCCATAATCCATCATATTATGGCATGTTTTGATTGGTCCACATAGGGGCAGATCTTGATCTTTTCTTTGATTGTGTCTTCTTGGTTGTCCCACATAGTACCCACCAAGATCCTCAAGGTCTTTTCTTATGTTGGGACATCCTTTTGTGCTTGTGGTTATCTCAATACCTAGCCTAACCAAAGTCTTTCTTTGTGACTTTGGGGTGTTGGGATAGCCTTCTTGACTGTTGTGTTTGTTTCATGCATTAGGCACTAATACGCCTTGGTTCCACATACCCTGGCACTGGATGTCTTATGCTATAGCAAAAATCAGTGCTCTGAAGATGGAAAATCATATTAGGATTGCATTTCATAATCATCACCATTGCATTACATTCATCCTATGATTTTGGTTGTGCAAATATTTCTCCTCCATCCCCTATTCTTCTCAGGATACTAAAAAGTTTTGACAGGTGCACACTCACACCATGTCCGCATGCATCTTCCACTATCACCTACGACCCTATGAACACTTATAATGAAATAATTACATTTTAGATCCATACATTTACACACTATCTTAGGTTCACCCATAATATCGCCACCTGCAATGTCAAGTGTTAGGTCCACCATCAATACCGTCATAATACATCCATTACATCTTGCATCACACATAGTAGTTGAACATGCATATAACCATCATAAACATATAAAACATAAGCATTTATCGCGTCATCATTAGCATATCCACATCTATCTCAAACATAGGCATTCATCATACATAAGAACAAAAATCACCATACATTACATCCTGCATCACCATCATACATAAAAATATAAATATATAAAAACATCCATACATGTAACATCCACAAAAGTCATCATAAATAACTGTCATCATATGACCACCCACATATGCATCACACACATAAAAACATGAGGTCAATAAGAGCTATCATATATATAAATATACCACAAGTCCAAGTACATCTCATAGTCAAAACTAACATATAATAATACCGTCGATGTCATCACAATCTGTGACCATCGTATACAAAAATCATCCAATCAAAACACCAGTACAAGGTCCTGCACATATCCACTGCACCTCTGCACTATCCATCTACCCTGCATCTGTCAAAAACATAGTATTCTGTCATCTACTAAATGAACTCCCCACGTCTGATCTCTATGGAGAATCAGGTATTGCTCCCCTGCCTGGTGAAACCCCTGGTGAATCACTGTAACCTCGGGTCCATGTCCCCAATGACTGGGACAACGCTGGCCTCTGAGGTGTTTGTCGGGTATAATGGAATGTCCACTGTGCTGGATCAGGAACCATATGATAATATGCCGCCATCCAAAATCCTACCTCTCTCATGTTCTCCTCTCGCTCCGCATCCTGGACCCGAGCGAAATTTCACTCCTAACGATACCTATCTCGGTCCCTGGTAATGACTCTCCTCTCTTGCTCCCATGCCTCTTGAGCCAACCGAATCTGTGCCAGCTTTACCTGTAATCGGCCCCTCATCTCCTCTGCAGCTGTTGCCTGTGCCACCGCTGCATCTCTCTCTCTCTCCACAACCTGTATATATCTGCTCCTGGCATCCCACCCCCACCTTGACCTGCAGCTGCACGAGCCATTGTGGCATCCCTCTTCGCCTGTAGAGTCTATATCCGTATCTCTGCTGCATCTCTCTCCCTCTGAGCCGCCTGTGCCCAAGTCACTACTACATCCCTATCCCTCTGAAGAGCCTGTGCTCTCAGCTCTGCTGAATCCCGCTCTCTCCGGAGAGTCGCTACCTCTGCTACTGCCTCATCTTTCCCTCTTTGTAGTGACTGTATCTATGCCTCTACCAAGGTTCTTTCACTTTGAATGCATGCTTGTGCCACATCCCTCTCCGCCTCCATCGCCTGCACCTACGCCTGTGCCACATCCCTCTTGGCCTGCATAATCCGTGCCTGCTCCCTAGCCTCCTCCTCCCTCTCCTGCATCAACCCCATCTCTCCAACTACCTGCTCAAGGCAATGAACTCTGTCCTAAAGCTCATCCCAGTCTTACTGGAGATCTCCCGACTGCTGACCAGTACATCCTGTCCCCTGATTTTTCCCCTGCTCTATCCTCCCCTTTGGCTCCCCCTGGCCTGTAAAACCACGACCTCCACCTGCAATTTGTCGCGGTCCCATATCACATTAGTCAGCTCACCCTGCATCCTCTGCAGCTCTGACTGTGCCTTGTCTCTCTTGCTCACCGCTCCCCCTAACTCGAAAGTAATGGCATCATAATATCTAAATTCCTCTCGTTGTACTCTGGCTAGCTCGGCCTCAAGAGCCCTCACTCTCCGCTCCGCA